>JAUCBJ010008330.1:0-65767 GCA_032718475.1 Nemertoderma westbladi | reverse complement strand
GGGCGAGCCAAGAAGTAAGCGAAGCCTTAGCATATGGGTGCCATTGGCGAGTTGTCTGTCGTCGTCTGTCGTCGTAAATTTTTGATCGCGAATAACTCGAATATTCCTCGATGAAATTAAACGAAACTTGGTATGTATGTAGTCCGTCAAACGCTTAGAAAGAATCTGAAGTTTGGGCAAAAAACGAACGAACGCAACGAGGCACAAGAGAAGGACGACGAGTATTGTGTTGAAGACTTCTGACTAACGGCAGACAACTCGTTAATGGTGCCCATATGCTAAGTGCTTTGCTCACTTCGTGCTGCGCGAAGGCCCCACGAAGGTGTTACTGTTAACCAGTTGAAATGATAAACATAGGCCTACACATCAACACATCATGGGGTAAAAATTTATGGAGAATCTATTATTGGTATTTTAGTTTTTCAATTACATGTGCTTTCATGTATTGTTTCCTATATTTTAATGTTTCTAACTGTAGACTAGCTGTATACAGGTAGGCCTACTTCAGGTAATCCTCGGAAGCGGTGTGGTGTAACACGTACTGTACCAAAGATGTACTGACGTAGTTAGTAGTAGTTATATTTCGCCATACAACCTTGCACCGTCAGACCGTAACTATTATTTATTTGATTATTATTATTCAGCATTGGCGATTAAATAAAATAAAATAAATGCAGAAAAATGCTGTCTTCGGATGTACTGGAAACTAAGTACGACATGACATGACACTTGTAATAAAGTCAGATCTGTCAAGCTTCCACCATTAGGTTTACCAGAACGAGACCACTGGATTGCCGCATTTGCCAATGCGACTCGATGATGACTGGATGATGGTTCGCCTTTCTTCTAAGGGAAGAAGCGATCACCTGTATCACCCTCTGGCGAGAGTTTCCCGAGGATGTTCAACACATCAAGGTCCGCTAGCTGGTCAGCGGTCACCGGTGCTTGGTTGCGACTAACTGTTCCAGGAGTACCAGCATCCTGTAAAAGGCTGCGTCACTGCAGTTAGCTATGTGATGATGCACTAGTACAGTATACAGATAGATGGACAGGAAAATAAAAGAAATTTGTGATCTACCTTATATATAGAGGGAGTGTACGAAGGTAAAGTTCAGCCTCAGTTCTCCATAAGTGGTTCCATGTTGGGATACAAAAAAATGCTTGCGGGTTCTTTATTAAATCTAAGATTCATTTTTGATCATCTTTTCTTTTTTTGATAACTTTTGATACTCATCTTATTTATTTTTGACAGTATTTAAAGATGATGGGATCGTTAACTTCAATTTTAATCTCCGAAATAAATGTCTAAAATAATATTGGTTTCCTGATCCTGATACATTTTCTGAGCTCAATATATCTCCATAAATATCTGCTGGAAATAAAGTAACTGTTTCATCATCAACATGTACAGTTTTAAGAAGTTGTTTTACCATTTTTGAATAAACTGGATGTGCAATATATTGTGTTAATGTTTCTTTATCCAAACTTTTCACAGTGATTCCCCTTGTTTCTGCCATCGCTTTTATATGTGGATTTGCTTCCAAAAACATTTCTAATATTCTTTGATACTCATCCTGATCAACGCTTTGTGGATGACCTGATTCAAAGTAATCAAACCTTTTTTCACTTATCCCCATGGATCGACATAATTCGCCACATGTTGGATGTTGATCACGAAAGAATGACTTAATTCCCGCCATTCGACAATTTCCAATGCCATACTTTTTCTCCTCAGCAAGGGAATGTATCTGGGGATCAGTGAGAATAATAAACTTGATATTTGGGTAGCAAAATCCTTGAATATCCGTAACGATTTCTTTGCCTCCTGATATTACATAAGTAAAGTGAGAAAAACATGCTCCAAATTCACCATATTGTGATTTATCTAAGAAATTAAAATTATTTGACAATTTCCTATAATCAAATGAGTTATACTTTTCAATATTTATAAAGTTCGTTTTTATCGACTTACAAGGAAAATCTAATTGAAGACATTTAACTTTCAAAAAATGAAACTTCGTAACTTTAGTTTGTTGAATATTTAACTTGATAGACTGGAATGACATTTGTATAGCATAATTATTTGCAGTTCGTTGAGATGCGACTTCATCTAGGTACATCTTTTTACATTGTTGGATATCTCTACAATCCATGTGTTTAGATTTAAATGTCTTTCCAATGATGGTTTCTTCAATATCATCCGCCACTGTTAAGCTTAATGCATTAACCCAAAAAGGTATCCTCTGGCTACCTTTAGTTTCAGTTTTGACTTCATTCCCGATATTAATAATGTAATCCGACTCAATTGTTTGTCCCGAAGCGCCAATATACAGATATTTTGCTGTTTGGACAATAGGCGAGTAGTTTGAAATGAACTGCCATGAATCCAAATAATCAGTGATCTTATCAAAGGATTCATCCCATTTCTTAAGGGATTCAAAGCTGTATAAACTGTGTGAAATTTCAGACTGCCTATTACTCATAATCAGGTCTTTTAACCAGGGGTGGATTAGTTCATATATATCGCTTATACACTTATGTAATTCAGTGTAACATTGTAGTATATAGCAATATGAACGATGAACAAATGTATTACTCTCATTCAGATTCCATACCATATCAGTACAGAAACACAAAACTTTCAGTAATCGCTCTGTTTTATCTGAATTGTTAAAAGTCTTAAAAATGTGATAGAAATCTCGAAAGGTGTAGATGAGTGAGTACCATCTTCGATGCATTGGTGTCAATGGCTTTGGGGGTAATTTCTCGGAGGTCAAGTATTTTTCTTCTTCTAAATATCGATGAGAACATAACCAAAAATAGATCAGTCGCAATTGCGGGACATCTTTAATCAAAATCAATGACATTGTAGCTTTTAATGAAAATTCGTAGGTTAATTTTGCAAGTTCGTCATATTCTGGATTGGTTAGAAAAGGTAAATTGAGACATTTGTATAACATATCAAAGAGTAACTCTGCGGTTGAATTTTGTAATGACTTTATGATATTGTCTGTAGTGGTTGGATTGATCTTATCTGCACTTCGAAATTCAACTAAACAACGGAGAATAGGCTTATAACTTTGTGCTAAAACATAAACATACTCGCGAACGCAAGTATCACTAAAAGATGTCATTATAGGCAAAATCTGTATAATTCTTTCAATATGGTCAATTGGATTGCATTCTGTTTCCATTGAAACGACTAAATCAAATGACTGGCCATGGTTCAATATCCGTTCTTTATATTCTCTCTGGGCGGGGTCATCATGTTTAGTTTCAGGGTCAAATTCTTTGCTAAGTCTATTTAAAAAAAACTTGGGGTATTTCACAAATTTAAGTATTTCATAATTCCCCGTTCCCTCTATGGTTGAGAATCCCATATTTGCCAAACATATTAACTGGCTGGGAATATGACAATCATAGTCTTCTACTAATGAAAACATTTTTCTCATTCTTTCATAAAATTCTGTCAAGTATAACTTAGAAGTTGATGCATCATATAAAAATATTATCATGAATAACCACAAGTGGATTTCTTGCATACATCCGCCGTCTTGATATGTTTCTGCGAGACATTGAATTTCTGACAAAAGTAGACTTTCGATTATCTCATACTCAGTTTTACATCCTGCTGTTTCTCCCTGATTGCAGAGTCTCTGATCGATGTTGCTGTTTAAAACATCATATAGATTATAATATTCACGTGGATTCGCCGCATCCGACTTTGGCCACATATCAGGAATGTACTCCCATCTTTCATCTATTGCCTTTATAATTAGTTTTCTAACTTCAGGGTGAATATTATGTAATAAATCAGCATTGGACATCTTCTGTTTCCAATTTTATACACCTGGATTTATGAAAAATGTCGAGACTTAACGATATCGATAATTAAGAATTATCTACGAGTCCCTCATCTATACCGCCACCGATCCAAACACAACCCCCCCCCCCCCCCCGCACAATCGGCGCAGTGGCGGTACGGCTAATGTCGCGTTACGGAAAGTCGCATTATGGCTAATTTTCAGAGTAGCCGTAATGCGACATTTGATGTCGCGGTACGGCTACTCAAAAAGTCGCGTTACGGCTAATCTATTGTCTTGGTTTTACATAGGGAATCATTATCAATATTATTCTATGGTGTTTACGTACACATGAGAAAGGTTCGAAAATTTTAATGTAATAATGTTTTACAGCATGGGAGTATCCAGGGGGGGGGGGGGGGGAATTTAACTAAAAAAACTTTAATTATTATATTAATTTTGTTGTATTGAGTACCACAGTACACAGTACCATATAGGTAAATTGGTCGAAAGTATATCAGTATATTGCCGAAATATTGCACTTTGAATTTATTAATCAATTCAAAAATATCTAAAACTAAAGCTCTTGAATTAGCCAGTCATGCCCCGCGTATGGCATTTGGTTCGGTGGTGGGGTGGGTTGGAATGGTTCGGCCACGGAGGGGTGGTCGGGGTTGGGTTGGGAAGAAATAGTTCACCGCGAAGGGGTGGTTCACTACACCAACATGCCAGTCGGGATCACCACCCCCTCCCAATGCAGCTGGACTTTCAACTGGGTGATCGGCGGCTGGAAGGACGGCCATTGCCTGCTTGTCAGTCCCCAAACAGAACGCCATATGGTCCAGGTAGCGAGCCAGGCGTTGGTTAACAACATCGATATGAAGTCTTGGAATATGTTCCACAAAACCACTCATTGCTTCTTCGACTGCTATTATTGGCTGTAATCCGTATCTGTGCTTGAGGCTGTGACTAAGAATACCATAGAATACAATATTATATTGAATGTGAGGTTGTCGAAGAACATACAGTATGAAAGACGGTAAAATACCCCCCCCCCCCCGGAGACTCATATGCTGTAAAACATCATTACATTACATTTGTCGGACCTCATCTGCACGTAAACACCATAGAATAATATTGATAATGATTCCCTATGTAAAACCAAGACAATAGATTAGCCATAACGCGACAATTAGCCGTAACGCGACTTTTAGAGTAGCCGTACCGCTACTTTTGAAAGTCGCGTTACGGCTAATCTCTCAAAAAATTAGCCGTAACGCAACATTAGCCGTAACGCGACGACACCACCTAGGCGTAGGGGAGTGTGGAAGCTTCTTAGTTAAGGGGGGGGGGGGGGGGGGGGTACCCCCCCCTGGTGTTTTTTTAAATTTGTTTATATCTCCAATATGGTTGAAGAATGCGCAGAAAACTATATACCATAGAAACATGAATGAACTAAAGAAAATAAAAATGTGAAAAAAAAAAAAATTTTAGCGCCCCCTATCGGCTGGCGTAAAATTTAAAAAATTTCGCCAAAAAGACTACTCCTCCGTTATTTACCATTTTAATTTTTCGATACCACATTTTTTGGAACCAGCATACGCTGCAAAAATCTCGCTACAAAAATGTGCATTTTAGGGTACAGAAGCTTTAACACCATTCTTGTTCATAATTGTTGTTGACTATGGTCTACGCATGTCCTTAGATCATCATAATGATGATGGGGTAATGGTAACTCCACCTACTGGCTCCAGAAGTCGAGGAAATCCTGCCAAGTACCTAACTGATCTAGACTTTGCTGATGACTTACGAGTACTCTCAGAATCACCAGAGTGAGCCCAACGGCTCCTCAGCTCATTACATAGAACAGGCTGCTTCTGGTGTTGGTCTTTTTATTAACACCAAAAAACCAAAATTTTGACAGTTAACTTTGAAAGTCCTCAGCAAGTCTCTGGCCGGTTGAGCATAAGCTCAAAGGATGTTATGCTTGAGCATGCGACCGCTCCAAACACAACCCCCCCCCCCCCCCCCCGCACAATTATCGGTGGCGATTTCAATTGTGTACTAGGGCGGTGCGTTTTTTACTTTTTTTCGATTTCATTGTTCTACCAGTGCACAAAAGTTGCCAAACGGTACAAAAATAAAGCAAAAAAAATTTCTTTAAATTTCGTCTATATCTTCACGGATCCCAAGAGGGTTGAAATTTTGTGCCATTGCGATGCACCATAATGAAATTTATAACAATATAACACATTGATGAAACATCAATGACTCAAAAAAGAACTTCCTGCATGCATCAAATGTCATCAAATGGGTCCAAACTTAGTTAGATACCAAAATTTTAATTTTTGGATCAAGGGAAGTTGTGCCACAGGCACATGACCAGAACCTACTCTTTGGCGCAAGTGATGACTATTCTCAATTTTGGTGATGGACAACTTTTAGTTCTCCTACGGCATTATTATTATGCTCATTAGAACCGCAATGACCGACTTAGTGGGGGTAGACACCATCAAAACAAGCATAGAGCGAATAGTTCTTGAGATATTACAGAAAATGTTAAGTGCGGCACAAGTCTACACTACCGCCTTGATGCGATATGGACAAATACACAAAAATGTTACTTCTAATTATCTTAAGGCATCAAAAATATACACATCACTGCAACAAATTGATTTAGTTTATACAGAGACCTTCAAAATTAAAGAATAGTACATAATTCACTATAGTTTTTGTACAAAATGTGTGGAATGGGTCAACTCAATATCAAGTAGTAATTGGTGGACGTAGTCTTGACATTTTGTAAAATAACTCAAGAACTAATGACTCTACTCTTATTTTGAAGGTGTCTTCACCCACTATATCGATCATTTCTGTGATGTGTCTATTTTTTGATTCCTTGAGATAATTCAAAATATCATTTATTGTGTATTTGTCCATATCACATCAAGGCGGTAATATAGACTTGTGCCGTACTTCATATTTTCTGCGATATCTCAAGAACTATTCGCTCTACGTTTGTTTTGAAGGTGTCTACCCCCACTAAATCGGCCATTGCGGTTCTAATGAGCATAATATGAATGCAGTAGGAGAATTCAAAGTTGGCCATCGCGAAAATTGAGAATAATCATCACTTGTGCCAAATGGTAGGTTCTGGCCATGTGCCTGTGGCACTAGTTCCCTTGACCCAAAAGTTAAAATTTTGGTATCTAACTAAGTTTGGACCCATTTGATGACATTTGATGCATGCAGGAAGTTCTTTTTTGAGTCAATGATCTTTCATCAATGTGTTATATTGTTATACATTTCATTATGGTGCATCGCGATGGCACAAAATTTCAACCCTCTTGGGATCCGTGAAGATATAGATGAAATTGAAAGAAATTTTTTTTGCCTTATTTTTTTACCATTTGGCAACTTTTGTGCACCGGTAGAACAATGAAATCGAAAAAAAGTAAAAAACGCACCGCCCTATTGTGTACGGGACCTAGGCGTAGGGGAGTGTGGGAGTATCTTAGTTAACAACAGTATCTGCATGGTTTCTCGCCTCTTAATATGTCTCATATCCACCATGGCTACATGTGTAATAAAAATGTAAATGATAAAGAGTTTTACTGGAATACTGTAGTACGCCTAAATAAATATAGCGGTGTCTGAGTCTGATACCTCGACATGAGACTACAATAATTATACAAACATATTATTATTACATTGTGTTTCATACAGTATAATATGACCACCACCCGGTTTATCCACCCGTGGTCCAAGACATCTTACACTCACTCGCACCCGAATGTACGGAATGAAGTGTAGGCCCTACAGTACGTGTACATTCTACGGCCTATCCTAGGTACAGTATGTCCACAGCTTCCACACACTATCGTGCCTTGCCTATAGTCTGTCCGTTTCCTGCCATCATCATTACACCTTAATAATTAATGTACTGTACTGTACAGTATTATTTATTCATATATATACTAATTAATTTTTATTGCAAAATTGAAACATTACTCAACGCCATTAGTATTAACAGCGAGTTGTAATTTAGCCCTTTACAACTTTAGAGGACATTACAGCATTGTATTGGCATGTACATTTAGTATTGTATTTGGTGTTATTGTTTACGTGATAATACATGACGGCGTTAGTTATGTCCACTAAGGGGACATTACTTAACACCGTCATTGGATACCACGTAAACAATAGATGCAAATTTGACTGACAGCCAGATAGGCCTACTGCATTACCTACCGGTAGGCGGGGTATAGCTATTAATAACCAGTAGGGCCTAGCTATATTAATATAACATGGCTCAAAAACGCCACCATAAATATAAGCTAACTTATTTATAACATAATTTATGTCATTTTTACATTTATTTATACAGCAACTAATATAATTCGTGCAGTTTCTAACACTTATAATGTATATGTACAATCATTTCGTAATGTCAAAACTTTGGATTAAAACTACATACATACTTGTTGCAAAATTACTTTACAGTGTTCTGATCCTCGTTGCTTTATTTTCACTCACTCATTAACGTTCGTTTGTATAACAAAGCCACTCGGATCATCACACTGTAAAGTGCTACTTTACACACAAGTATGTAAATAGTTATTATTAATAGGCCTACTCTTAATTTAGTTTAATCGATACCTCTATAAACCCGTAAAAATATCGAGAGTGAAAATTTCGCTTGCAACGAAATATCGGGGGTGAAATTAATTTTCCTGGAAGCTAGTATTATTGTTGGTAGCTAGTGTAATTGAAGGTAGCTAGGGTTTTCCTTGGTGGCTAGTATTATTGTTGGTAGCTAGTGTAATTGAAGGTAGCTAGGGTTTTCCTTGGTGGCTAGTATTATTATTGATAGCTTAAGTGTAATTGAAGGTAAGGCTTTTCCTTGGTAGCTAGTATTATTGTTGGTAGCTAGTGTAATTGAAGGTAGCTAGGGTTTTCCTTGGTGGCTAGTGTAAAGGCTTTTGCGTAATTAGCCGGTTATTTTCCCCGTAAAGTACTCTGTAGTTGGTTTAACCGGCATAAAAGGCCGTGTCCTTACTGTATTGTTGTTTTAGAGGACATAAAAGCCATTTCTTCTGTATGTGTACTTTAGCGGACATGATTAGCAATTCTATGACGCAATAAGCCGGATCCTCTTGAAACAGTGTAGATACCATGACGACGGCTAACAGCTGATATTGCCACGTAGAACATCTCTTTGTTCTTTGTTCTCTCTTTGTTCGGTCGACCAATCAGAGCGTTTTTTGCCTCTGTGTTGGAGATGGTATATAGAAACTAGGGAAGTGAGTCAGTATGTGATTTTTCCACAGCCTACAACACCGGCGTGGAACCTCCGTGTTTCAGTCTTTAGCTTAACATTAGTAGGCTTAATTATAGAACGTATATCCGTTATCTATCCATAACTTAATCATTCATACCTTAACATTACTGCTTTTGCTGTCGGCTATTCATTATATTTGTTGATGGAACATTATATTCGGAATACTGATAAACAATCAGACACCCCAATCTTCTTGATATACTAAAGGTTAGAGAGACCGGATACATATAACGATTGCGACTTACATTAAGTGGTTTGAAGTGAATCTAATGCTATTTTATAGGCCCTTCACGTATTGTCTGTTGTTCTCCTTATATGTGACTAAAATTAGTGAAGGTCGGCAGATTAGTGTGCAGCATTGTGCAGTATTGTGTATGATTGTGATTGATAACGAAGCATCTCCTAAAGAATGCGCCATATACGTGAATCTATAGCCATCCCGTTGCGTCTGGTTTAAGTCATAACTCTGTTTATATATTTAGAGCGCCACGTCCTAAAGGAACTGTTAATATTTCCCGAAAGTGAATAATATTGTCAGAGATTATATATATTAAGATCAGTCGAATAATACAGTAGGTCTATCCCGCAATACGATTAGGCTTCCGAATCCAGTCTCCCGGGTATATCCAGCGGGTGAATGATCGCGCATAGACTGGTTTCGGCTAATGTAGTGTATCAAATATTTGTCGTAGGCTAAAGACTATCTATTATCTAGAAGACATCCTAATTTGGCAGGTTAAACTGCTAAAGGTCTGAAAGCGCGAACAATAACGGATATACGTTCGGATTGCAGGGTAGGCAATAAATACAGTTTAATATTGTTCTGGTAAGAACAATAACGGATATAGCTTCTGTATTGCAGTAGGCAATAAAGCTGAAGTACCGGCAACCGGTACCCAGTAGGCCTGACTACCTAACCACCCGGACCGGTACCTACAGCAGTACAGGTACAGCAGTATTATTCGATTTTGATAATTATATACCGGTAGGCCTTAATAATTAATCAGGGACGGCCGCCCTGGTTTTTTATTGAGATTTTACTTATTTCTGTCAAGTTTTATTTATTTATAGACCAATATTGAGCAGAAGGCGTGTAAGCCTGCTCAGATTGTACAGATAATTTGTAGGCTGGACTGTTGTCTAACTGTTGTTAAGTCTGAACGGATTGCAGTGTGTGTAGAGCATCTGTCCGATAAAGTGCTAGTTAGGAACGTAGGGGCTTCAAGTGCTGTGAGGTAAACCCCCTTTGAAAGAATAAGTCGTACTACTAGGTTAGAACGCATACTAACTAATCATTTCGGAGTCTGCATATACTGTAGTTTATTTAGGCTTGATAGTAGTCTGCCATCGTTTGGTCTGTACTTTGTTTGTGTAGTCTGTACAGGTAGCGTATAATTCTTATTTAGATAATTTGTAGGCTGGATAGTTGTCTGGCTGTTCTTAGGTCTGAGGAAATTTCGGTGTGTGTAGAGTGTATGTCCGATAAAGTGCCAGTTGGGAACGTAGGGGCTTCCAGTGCTGTGAGGTAAACCCCCTCTGAAAGAATAAGTCGTACTACTAGGTTAGAACGCATACTAACTAACCATTTCGGAGTCTGCATATACCGTAGTTTGTTTAGGCTTGATAGTAGTCTGTCAGTATTTGGTCTGCATTTTGTTTGAGTAGTCTGTGCGCGTAGCGTAATATTTATTATTCAGAGTTTATGCGATTATTCGCAACATTCATATCCCCAAGTTTATTCCTATAGTAATTGTGCTTGTTATATATACCGTTACAGTTAAACTAACCCCGGTACTACATCAGGGCTGCTCGGCGTAGGTAAAGACTGGAGATTTTGTGCTTTGGTCACTCCGGCAGATACCGTGGTTCTTTTAGCTGTTCAAGTATTTTTAACTACTGATTATTTGTTGTACAAGTACTAGTACCTAATTTAAGGTTTAGTGTACAGTGCTTTCCGAAGGTGATTAGTGTGTAAGCAGTATATTTGTGTTGTAAAGTGGTTAATAGGCACGTTGGTTCTGGTAGACCGCGGTAATTAACTTCTAGGTAGGAACACTCCGTGATACATAACGTAGTACTTATAGGGATACGGCTATAAGTCGTCAGACGGTGGTATTTTTCTATCTGGACAACGCAGTATATTTTCTACTACTTATTATTTTCAAATACCGTAGTACTCTGTCCGTTGTAATAACCAGATATTCTAACCCTTTGTTAGGCTGGTTAGTAGACTTCTTGTAAAATTACCCTAAAAAATTCGTATTTGTGTATTTGTAATTTTTTTGTGTTTATTTAGAGATTGTAATCTCAACCCGAATTGTACGTAATTTATAGTATTAAGTAACTTAGGTAAATTAGAATTATTTGTTTTAGTGTCCAACAAGTAGCACTCCACTGAGAGCGCACAGCTTCTGTGTAGTGGCTCCCCCAGAAATAATAACATTTATTTCAAATATTGACAAAACCCATTAAACGGGTATATATATATATTATAAATCAACTCAAACGATTTATAAATAAGTAGGCCTGCCATACAACAATTAGGTCTCAATATCAGTTGGACTACTGCTCAAATAACGGTAATAAAGTAAGTTAAAGTAACCAAGTAACCCTTAAAATTCAGAAATTCAATTATTTAAAATAATTGACATACCGGTATTTACCATAGGCTTATTATATTTATTTCTATAAATTTAGGCTGAAATTATACCGGTATTCTGTAATTAATTCTAGTCTGTAATAATACTTATATATATACTATAAGCATACCGGTATTCTAATATATTATATAGATATCACGCTACACTGAGTAGCAGTATCGGTAATTAATTACTAGGCTAACAGTGATACTGAATTACTAGACTTGCTTAAACTGTAATATAGCAGTAGGCATTCAACTGTACAAACCAACATGTCTGACACAAAGCAAAACCTGTCAGACAGTCTCCTAGATACAACCATATGTGACCCAGACAGGAGTGTGGAACGTGTAGGACCGAAGTTCAACTCACCTCCTACTGTAAGAAAGATCATTCCCCCAGTAGTAATATCAGAACCTAGGCTGGTCCAACACCGTAGGTCTATCATAGGCACTCGAGCTCAGGTCAAGCGGGACCAAGAAGCAGCGGAACAACAACAACCCGCGAGCCAAGAACTTATTTCTCAACGGCCCGACAGCTCCAGTAGTGAGGATACTGTAGAGCTGACACCCGAGCGCGGAGCAAAGATGACGAATGCGGTTTATTCGGATCCCCTTCTCATCCTTCCTGCAGCCATACTCACTAGGTTATTGATTGCGGTGGAAGAACACCAGATAGATTGGGCGAGAATTAAGCGATCGACTAAAGATAGTTATGCGGGATATACAAGGGAAGAACTGAAGTCTATTGTCGAGTCGCAATGGAACTTCCCCGGACCCGGACTCCCGTTTGATTTATCAGAAGCTGCCTGGGAAGATATACACAGGATGGGAGTAACCAAGGAAACCGTCGATCCAGCTGTGTGGAAGAGGTCCGCAGCCGGATAAGTACAGGGATTCGTAAGCTCTATGGAGCGAGTAGAAAAACAACTGTTTCAACAACCCCAAGGACCTCAAGAGCAGGGACAACTGCTTTATCAAGTTAGAGAAAGAATTCTACGAATCAGGCTAATCTTATCAGCCTTTGAGGAGGCTTCTAAAAGAAGACAAGACACGTCGTTGCAAGTTGCTGTAAAGACTTGGTTTCAAAGGGTGAGTCTCCAGGTTCAAGGAACGGCTCAGTGGAAAGCCCAGCTAGATGAGCGCTCAACCCATGGAGAATCAACAGATGCTACATTTTCCCAAGTGGAGAGTGAAGCGACGGCAGAGAAACCGCATAAGAGGGATGCTATTGATATCTATCTGTCGGACTATCAACGTTTTGTAGGTGATGAAGAGCTGAGGAGAAGGCTAGAGGGACTTAGCCCTAATAGTGAAGCAGCCCAGCGTGTGTTGGACGCCATCGATGTGGATATGAGAGCTGCGAACCAAGCTAAATTTGATGAAAGCATCCGCCTCACTAAGGTTCAAGAAGAACAAGTAAAGAAAAAACGTATAGAAGACAGAAAGATAGCAGCAGCGGCAGCAGCAGTGGCAGAAGCAGAAAGAAAAGCGGCAGTGGCAGAGGCAGAAAGAAAAGCGGCCTTGGCAGCTGCAGTGGCAGAAGCAGAAAGAAAAGCAGCGGCAGCAGCAGTGGCAGAAGCAGAAAGAAAGGCTGCAGTGGCAGAGGTAGAAAGAAAAGCGGCCTTGGCAGCTGCAGTGGCAGAAGCAGAAAGAAAAGCGGCTTTGGCAGCTGCAGTGGCAGAAGCAGAACGAAAGGCGTCTGAAGAGACTGCCCAACTAGAATTGGAAAATCTTCAAGAGAGGCAAGATAACTTTAATAAACAGTTAACAGCTAGTAATATGCAGATGATGAATCGATCTACTCCCAAAAGACAAGGTTATACATCATCTGAGGAAGGCGATACCACCGATCCTGAAGGCGGAGGAAATAGATCTCGTCTAAGTAGACGTAAAAGAATGTCCCACCATCAGAAATTGCCTGATTTGCCTCTAGCTGTTAGAAGGCAACTAAATAACACAAACTTAGGTAGTACAGAACCCACAGACCAAATAATTAAAATAGAAAGACTCCCTACTATAGTAGATGAGCCTGAAATAATTAGGCCTGTTCTTGAAATCACCCCTTCGGTGATAGAGACACCTGTACTCCCAGAACCTACCTTTAAATTCCCTTTACACAGCACCAAATTATCTGTGCCTATAGGAACAGCCCCTGAAACAGTGTCGGTCCTGGACTCCGAGCGAAATATAAAGGATATATCGCCCGTAGTCCCTCGTCTGCCCGCTACGTCGTTGGCGGATCCCGCTTCGGCGGTTGATTGGGTAGACGAGAGACGGCGGGGGATGGATATTCTCCTCGGAAAGATGGAGGAGAATCGAGTGCGCTCCTCCCAACAGGTCCGAGAGTTAGAAGGGACTGTTCAACAGTTAAAGGGAACCGTAAAGGAAAGTAGGTTAGAGTTGCAAGAAGTGCAGCAAAGTATCGCGCTAGAACGCGATAAATTAGTAAATTTACAAAAGGGTATACCACCACCCCCGGTAACAATGTGTCAACCTGTTAGGTCTGAAGTATCTCATGCGCAAGGTGTGGAGCCTACACGCATATATACTGCTAGCGAAGTAGAAACTCCTATAGTGAACCCTATTAAGGGTAATTATAGACCTGTTGATAATGATATTCCCTATAGACCTGATCATAATCCGAGAAATTTATATACCGATAACTCGATATTGAATAACACGATGGCCCAAGAAAGTTTTACGCGTCAAATGGCTAGAACCGAAGCCCGGCAAGCGGTAAAGGTGGGAGAGATCGTCAAGTTCAATGGAGATGAGATGAAATGGTTACCTTTTAATGAATATTACAAAGATAACATACAGAACTCTGTACTATCTAATGGAGAGAAACTTAGATTCCTCATCGAGTGCTTGGAAGGATCTCCCAAGCTAATGGCGTTAAAGTTTATTGGACATCCAGACGGATTAAGACAAGTTTGGGATACACTAAACATCAGGTATGGTAATAGGAATAACATAGCTGGGTATTTGTATGCAAAGTTGGTAGTGCCCCGAAAGTTTATTAGCAGCGGGATTATAGAGTTTTACGATGAGATTCAGGAGATCTGCAGACAATTAGATTGGCTAGGTAAGTCTCATGAATATCAGAGTGCTATGGTTATTAGAGCAGTGGCTTCTACTTTACCGAAGGGTGGAGTAGGTACACGCTGGGACAAGAAAGTGTTATATATGATGGAACAACAACAACGAGACCCTACCATGGCTGATCTCATGTCATTCTTGGATGGCGAAGTGAAATTACAGCTCATAAAGCAGTCCAGAGAGAAGACACCGGAAAACAAGGTAAGTGAGAAACCCGTCTCTAGGAGAAAGGTAACACCAGTGTGTTATACAGACGACGGCGAAAGCCAGACTTCTCAAGGAGAGGATAGCGGGAAAGACACTGAAAGATCTTATTATGTCAATAAAACGCCTAAAGAACCGGTAAGTAAATTCAAGTCTCGAACCAATGACAGGAGAGAACAGGTAAGAAAAACTCCTCCTACGTCTCCCAAGATAATTCAGGTGAGAAAGCCCGAAGAAAGAACGAGTGTGCACAATGTTATTCAAAATAAGGTAAGTAACATCAAACCGAAATGTGCGCTATGTGACGGGACTCACCGTTTAAATATGTGTGATGAATTCCTGAAGAAATCATTAGCGGAGAGACGGGAAGTCATGTGGGATAAGCGGTTGTGTTATAATTGCCTCAGACAAGGACACCAACGGCGAACCTGTTACTCCGACACAAGGTGTGCAAAGTGCGGTGCGAAACATCATATCTTGTTGCACACTGAATTCGAGCGAAATAGTCCGAGTCAGGTAAGTGATTCCGAACTACATGTCCAATTCAGTGATGTGAACGACACTGATCAATCTGAGATGGAAGGATTCTATACGGACGAGTTCTCCGACGAAAACGAATCCTGTTACATGATAAATACCGCAGTGTATCGAGCACTCACGTATGAAAAAGATACAGACAGCGACCTCACCCTAACTACTTCTGATCGACAACCATCTTGGAAAGCGCCATCTTCCAATGTAGGAATCCGAGAATTTCCTGTAGTACAGGTAAGGGTCCACGGACCTAAAAGGAGTTATGTAGTGAACGCCCTCCTTGACTCCGGTAGTACAGGAACATTCATCGACAAAGAACTAGCCGAAGACATCTTTGCTGGACAACCCAAGTTCCGAACTAAGCTAAACATGTCAGGAATTATGCAGGTTTGGAAATCTACAGTAATCGCGGATTATTATGTAGGAGCGTTGTCCACCCCCCAGGATGAACTAGGAGAACATAGCATAAGGTCAGTAAAAATGGTGGCGATAAAGAACTTCGCTACCACTCAAGTAGAACCTTATAACTGGGATGAGGACGATTTCACCCAGCAGCTGGAAATACCTAGATTCAACATCGATTACCCTGGAGTGCAAATACTCATCGGTCAAAACGCGCATGAAGCGCTCGAGACATTGGAGAAACGGCCCGCTCAACCGCGACCACTACAAGCTTATGCGGGAAGAACTAGAGTGGGTTGGTACTTTACTGGCCCTTCCCGTAGAACTCTCATGGAAAGATTACCGAAAGACCAGGTATGTCAAGTGAGAGAATGGGAAGTCGAGGGCAGTGAGTTAGATGATCTAACTGAGGGAACACCATACTCCTCAGATAATGACGATGTCCACCAACTTTTCGATGAGGAGAATACCATCGATCTCCTTAAGGAAAACGAGACTTGGCAAAACCAAGTGAACTTATGTCAGCTCCTTCTTCCATCAGAACGAGACGACTATAACGACGAACTTAATGACGTCATTGAACGATATAATGCCAAGACTCGGGATGAACATGCCGTACGATTCTTTACTCAAGAGGCTGTAGAGCCCAATTCCTACGATAAGGCCCATATCGGTAGAGGAAGAAATAGCCAAGCAGATCCAAGAGACAACTACACGTTTTCTTAAAGATCAAGGTAGATATGAGATCGGTCTACCTTTCCGAAAGCGAGAACCAAAGTTCGTAAACAACAGACCCTTGGCGGAGAAAAGAATTGCTCAACTACATCGACGCCTTACGGCAAATTCTTCAGCTAAAGAAATGTATCAAACGCAGTTGAAGAAGTTTATTAGCAAGGGATATGCGGAGCTAGTACCGGAAGAAACACCTATAACTGAGAGAACGTATTATTTAACTCACCATTACGTTCCCAAACCCGGTAAACCACATGAGGTACGAGTGGTGTTTGACGGCTCCGCCCTCTATATGGGCCAATCCCTTAATTCTGAATTGCTACCCGGACCCAACTTACTCCAATCATTGTTGGGAATACTTTTAAGATTAAGACAATATTCCATTGCTTTCGCCTCAGATATAGAAGGCATGTTCTTACAAGTCAAAGCGCTGGATAGGGATCGAGACTGCCTACGATTTCTGTGGTGGCCTGAAGGAGACCTCAATCAGAAACCGGTGGAGTACTGGATGACCATCCAGGCTTTTGGGATAATCTCGAGCCCTTCAAACGCCTGTTCCGTGGTGCGCACCACTGCGGATGACAACCGAGACGCCTTCTCTAAAGAGGTGATTGACAACATTAAGCGGGATATATACATGGACGACAATCTAAAGTCCCTTCCATCAGTCGAAGAAGCCATCGATGTCGCTAAAGGAACGGTAGAGTGCTTAAAAAGAGGTGGATTTCGATTAACTAAATTCACCAGCAACTCCCGTGAGTTTCTGGAGTCGATCCCGGTAGAAGATCGAGGAGCAAAAGACCTGGATCTAATAAAGGATGATCTCCCAGAAACTAAGACCCTTGGTTTGAAATGGGACACCGAAAGAGATATCCTGTTTTTCCAACTAAAACAGCGAGATAATCCAGTTCGGACTAAACGGATTTGTTTAAGTATCCTGAGCACTTATTTCGATCCATTGGGATTTATTAGCCCAGTTATATTGATTGCTCGGAGTTTAGTACAACAAATGTGGCTTGAAAACCACTCATGGGACGATCCACTTAAGGGAGAATTATTAAAGAAGTGGATGAAATGGGAAGATTCTCTACCAGCCATCGAGAACTTTATAATTTCCCGTTCATATTTTGGTCATGTTCTCCCTACGTATTCCTATCAACTCCATGTATTTGGAGACGCCAGCGATATGGGAATAGGTATAGTAGCCTACCTAAGGGTGGAAACTCCGGACGGAATCAAAGTCGCCTTGGTTACTTCTAAGGCATTGATAAACAATAAGTTGAAAGTTCCTCGAGCGGAGTTAAAAGCGGCTCTATACGCTACAGCCATCGGCCGGAATGTAACAGAACAGATCGACTATCCCCTGGAGAAAACTGTCTATTGGACCGACGCTTTACTCGTGTTGGAGTATATAACCAATGAAGTCTGTCAGTTCAGCGTCTTCGTTACCAACAGAGTAGCCATTATACTCAGTCGCACAACGATGGATCAACGGAGACATTGCCCCGGAACGATTAATCCAGCAGACATCGCCTCCAGGGGAGCAACTCCACAAGAACTGGTAGATACTCCAGACTGGCTAGGTGGACCCGACTTCCTCTACAAAGAAGAAGAAGAATGGCCTCCTCATCTTACTACAGCAGAGATTAGACAGGCCAAGGGAGTGGAGAAAGTCAAACCTAAAACTCGGGCGAGTAAATCGAAGTTATTCAAACCCATGGTAGATCTGTCTGTACTACATATTTCCAGAGACGACGCTTTGGATCAGAAACCCACAGCCACCAATAAACTTGTTGTGGAAATCCGTGAGAAGGATTGGAAATCTGGAATACCAGACGTCTCGCAAGGACTCTCACCTCTTCTGCAGAGAGCGATACATCACTACAGTTCCTGGAATCGGCTCTGTAAGGCCGTTACATATTTAAAGAGATGTTTTCACCATCACTACTCCGGGATGAAGACCAAAAGTGATACCGCTCCAATAACATCAGTGCAGGTCCATGTTATTAAAGATCTTCCCAAATATAAGATACCCGACAGGTTTCTGAAGGAGAAGATTAGTTATCAGGAGCATGAAGAAACCAACAAGCAGATGCCGAGACTCCTGCAATGCTATGAGGATTCCGATAAGTATTTCCTGTTGTTGAGAAATCCACAGATGCGCTTAAGGGATCGTTTCTCTAGCACAATGATAGATGGGTTGATACGTGTTGGAGGAAGATTAACGAATGCTCCACTATCCTTTGACACTAAGTTTCCCATACTCATTAGAAATCTTGAAATACAAGTCAAGATGATTGTAGACGTTCACAGCAAACTTTATCATGCTGGTAGGGAACGAGTTCTTAGCGAAATTCGAACTCGCTATTATTTTTATAAACCCCGTAGAGCTCTGAACCAAGTTCTTAGGAACTGCATACCCTGTAGGAAAGCATTCAGTAGGCCTTTAACACAGCGAGAGGCAGAATTACCTAGGGAACGAGTAAGCTTCTATGAACCACCCTTTACTAATACCGGTGTGGATTTATTTGGCCCTATTGAAGTATATCGTGCTAGGACTATAGTCAAGAGATGGTGTGTCATCTTTGTTTGTATGACTTGTAGGGCTATCCATCTCGACATGGTGAACGATTTATCTACCAACAGCTTTCTATTAAGTTTACGACGACAGATCGCTCGCTTTGGCACTAGTAACACGATGAGATCTGATAAGGGAACAAACTTCATTGGTGCCAACAATGAAATCAAAGCTTACGTCAAAGATTGGAACCAAAGACAGGTGGACGATCAGCTACGAGTAACAGCGTCTAGCTGGACCTTCAACGCCGCCGACGCCCCTTGGTGGGGAGGAAGTTGGGAGAGATTAATAAGAAGTGTGAAGACAGCATTTCACTTTATAGTGCCTTGCCGCGCGTATCTCACCGACGAACTTTTGCGGACGTTAATGGAGGAAATCGCCGCCTATCTCAACGAGAGACCGCTTATGCCAGTCTCATCGAGTCCCGATTCCCTGGAAGCGCTAACACCCGCGCATTTCCTACTAAAGAAACCTGTAGCCATGCTCCCACAATCGGAAATCACAGACGGAGACGAATAATGCCGGCAAACTTGGCAACTCATGCAGTTGTTATCCCGTCGTTTCGCTGATCATTTTGAAAAACATTATCTGCCCACGCTACAACTTCGTACTAAGTGGTTTGCGCAGCAAGAAAATGTCAGCGCTGGAGACATGGTTCTTATTGTGGATGTAGATCTTCCACGTAAGCGGTGGCAGACAGGTCGTATCATCGAGACTCACATCTCGGATGACGGTTTGGTGCGATCGGTAGAACTCGTCGTCATGCGACGTAACTTCAAGAAACTGGGAATTGTCTTCGAGACGCAGCAGCTCAATCGCCCAGTTGGTCGCTTATGTTTACTGGAAAGAGACAGAGAACTCTCCGGAAACTATGGGAGGCAAGATACTCTTCCCACGACCACCTCCCTAATCCAACAAACATCTAGGGACTCCCCAACTTAACAACGGCTGGAGTGGGTGTATGACTATATTTGTATTTGTTTTATTCTTTTATATTTATGTATATATTATTATGTAATTTTATTATAATCATTTTCTTTAATTTTATTTAGTAGAATGTTATTTTAGCGATTATTTAGTAGATTAGTGCAATATATATTCGCGTTTATTACTTAATTACTTACATATTATATATTTAGTGCGACGGCGAGAAATAATTCTTTTTCTCTTTCCTTACTGCCCGTATTACATTACGAATACGTAACTACAGTAAGATGAAATGTCCGTACTTATTAAAGTACAATAAAGCCACTACTATATTTAAGTATTATTGGTAGGCAGAGTATTAGGAATGCAAAGTTCAGATCCTCGTGTCTCGGCTAAACCAAGCTCTGGGTAGACCTTGGAAACGACTTGCCTCTTCACACTGACATTGCTTCGTGCGATATTGCTCTCATACCGTATATTAAATAATACATATAGTAGCGTGATGTCCCTTTAACAGTAGCGTATAACGCAAAATAAATCTGTTAAACCCTTTGACCATCTGCAATTCTAGTCGATTAAGATATCGCGGCACCCACCGATATACTTGAAAGACAAAATTCTAGAATCAGTGGTTACGTCCCCAGACAAGTTCTGGAATAAACTGGTGCCCATCCTAAATATTAATTATTAATATTTACAAAATCTGTCAAATTTTAGATCCTTTAACATTCTAGTCGATTAAGATATCGTAGCACTTACCGATACTCTTAAAAAGACAAAATTCCTAGAATCAAGGATCCCAGTCCCCAGACACGTTCTGGAATAAAATTACGTCTATTTAACATTAAATAATAAAATTTACGGGAATAAATTTAAATTCATATTATTTCAATGAATTTAATAAATTGTCATTTTATACAATTTATAATATTCCCAAAATTCCATTAATTAATAGATCATGGGAGCGGAGATTCACTCTGTTGGGTGTATTTGTGTGCGAGAATCTCCACTATATAGTCAATAGCCGATAAAATTCATAAAATCATATATAGAGAGGATATTGACAATTAAAGAATTACTATTAAATAGCATCCCAGATCTGTATGCATGAGAATTACCCTAATTCTACCGCTAGCTTTCCATAATGTCACCATGGCAACAACCACGCTAGAATTAGAAGTGAGTTAAAAGAACAATAAAGGGCTTGCGCATTGAATAGCATACGGAATAAATAGCACACCGCTAGTATCCAAGGATACATAATAACAACGTGACATTCTGGAAGGCACTTGACTAACGGACAAATGACCCAAATGTGTGATAGAATGTGTACCATTTGTGACAGTTACGTGGAATTTGTGCGTTTGTAGGTGAATGTTACTACTAAGGTGTGTTTACAGTAGCGAGTCGCAATTGTGAAAGTAGCCCTAACTCTCCAGTAAGAACCTGAAGTATATCTAAGCCTTTGGGACGGACGGTGGAGTGACTTGTGCTGGTTGTTGTAGTCGTTGTGCAGCTACGACGTTGGCGATAGGCACATCGGCGAAAGTACACCAGCGCTGAGGATCTCGCACTGACCGGGGGCAGAGAGGGGTAGGCAGCGACGCCCGCTCGCCTAAATATAAACTCATTATAATATGGATAAACTTATATAGCAGATATGATTGAGTTGATAGAAGATGATCTTGGTATCAGGGAGCGATATACTCTACCTTTGCAAGCGTTTGTTGATAGCTTGATACGCGGCGACGCTGGTCCAACTACTACGGAGGACGATGGTCGTTATATCTAACCGCCAATGTCCCGGGAGCAACTTGCGCGTGGGTTGGACTGTAGAAAATTCACCGCTCGCTATACGCATCGTAATGGTACGTATATGGACTTCTTAACTACTGGTCATCCTATCGACCTACACAATACGAACGATATAGACACCAAAAGGGAAATGGTTTATTTAAATATCATACCCAGCCGAAGCGGAACGATAAACTGAGACTCGAACACGAAAATTCTATTCGAAACCGACTCGAAAGTGAAGATGTCGAAGAGCCGGATAAACGCAGCGACTTCACCAAATACCTGGAATTCTTGAGAGAAACCTATCTCGATATTACCAGTCAACAGAATCTAGAAACTCGATATCCTCAAGGTATACATCATGACCGCATGGTAGAACTCAAACGGCTCTATCCCACTATGATGTATCTTACCGCCGATCGATCGCTACCTGTTGTACCGGATAGCTTCGAACGGATGGAGGAATATTGTAAGCTGGAGAAAGATCACTCGCGTTTCCCCTACAAGACGTGCGTTTTTGGTATTATTGCGATGAATGCCCAAGACCCAACAAACAAACGGAAAGACATAAACATCCGCGGAGATGTTGCTTTAAACACGGTTTTACTCGCTATATTTACGGGAGTTTCGAACGAAACTTGTTCGATGTATCACCTACGCTCGTTCGACTCAGACGATCCTTAAATAAACCAATGATCAGAGTTTCGGAATACTCGATCAGACCTCCTCATTCCCTAGTGAGACCTCAGACTCTTGATCCTATTAGTATGACGGATCCTCCCGAGCTGTACTCACTGCTCAAAGATCTAGTGTTACCTGAACAATTAGTCGGTGGCACCCCGGTTGTGGGCTTCCTAGATATTAGCCCATCCTACCTAGCCGGATTGGGACGCGGACATTTAATATCGCTGTTTAACCCTTACCATTGTCCCGGCTTAACACGATATAACCTGTCACCAAAGTGGCGGAGAGCGTTGTACCAAATGAGTTAGACGCTATTCTACAAAGATCAGAAAAGGAACTTACGCTTGTTCAGATAAACGTAAATTGCACTAGCAAGTCCAAGCGGTAAACAAAGTAACTATATCTCAGTTCGATCGGGAAATCCAGAATCTCTAAGAAGTTATCGAACTTGGACGATCTTATTCTCTGCGAGAGTTTTTGGATGAACGTATCCAGCTACGAGCGGAGGAAAATCAGCTCAAGGAGAAGCATATCGAAACGGCAGATACCTCGACCATAATCCTACACCTTCTGATGCAATCATATTGCACCCTTCACCCAGGAGTTATGGCCCTCCTAGTAAAGTGGCTCCCCCCAAAGAGAAAAGGACTCTTGCTAGCCTCAAAAAACTGCGTAAACGCCGTCTGCGTAAGAAAGACTAACTGTTTAGAGTATCTTTATATTTTAGAAACTGTGATTTGTTATATTTTATAGACTTAAATCGCATTTTCTGGGAGCGGTGTAAAGGCTTTTGCGTAATTAGCCGGTTATGTTCCCCGTAAAGTACTCTGTAGTTGGTTTAACCGGCATAAAAGGCCGTGTCCTTACTGTATTGTTGTTTTAGAGGACATAAAAGCCATTTCTTCTGTATGTGTACTTTAGCGGACATGATTAGCAATTCTATGACGCAATAAGCCGGATCCTCTTGAAACAGTGTAGATACCATGACGACGGCTAACAGCTGATATTGCCACGTAGAACATCTCTTTGTTCTTTGTTCTCTCTTTGTTCGGTCGACCAATCAGAGCGTTTTTTGCCTCTGTGTTGGAGATGGTATATAGAAACTAGGGAAGTGAGTCAGTATGTGATTTTTCCACAGCCTACAACACCGGCGTGGAACCTCCGTGTTTCAGTCTTTAGCTTAACATTAGTAGGCTTAATTATAGAACGTATATCCGTTATCTATCCATAACTTAATCATTCATACCTTAACATTACTGCTTTTGCTGTCGGCTATTCATTATATTTGTTGATGGAACATTATATTTGGAATACTGATAAACAATCAGACACCCCAATCTTCTTGATATACTAAAGGTTAGAGAGACCGGATACATATAACGATTGCGACTTACATTAAGTGGTTTGAAGTGAATCTAATGCTATTTTATAGGCCCTACACGTATTGTCTGTTGTTCTCCTTATATGTGACTAAAATTAGTGAAGGTCGGCAGATTAGTGTGCAGCATTGTGCAGTATTGTGTATGATTGTGATTGATAACGAAGCATCTCCTAAAGAATGCGCCATATACGTGAATCTATAGCCATCCCGTTGCGTCTGGTTTAAGTCATAACTCTGTTTATATATTTAGAGCGCCACGTCCTAAAGGAACTGTTAATATTTCCCGAAAGTGAATAATATTGTCAGAGATTATATATATTACGATCAGTCGAATAATACAGTAGGTCTATCCCGCAATACGATTAGGCTTCCGAATCCAGTCTCCCGGGTATATCCAGCGGGTGAATGATCGCGCATGGACTGGTTTCGGCTAATGTAGTGTATCAAATATTTGTCGTAGGCTAAAGACTATCTATTATCTAGAAGACATCCTAATTTGGCAGGTTAAACTGCTAAAGGTCTGAAAGCGCGAACAGCTAGTATTATTCTTGGTAGCTAGTGTAATTGAAGGTAGCTAGGGTTTTCCTTGGTAGCTAGTATTATTGTTGGTAGATAGTGTGTTTGAAGGTAGCTAGGGCTTTTCTTGGTAGCTAGTATTATTGTTGGTAGCTAGTGTATTTGAAGGTAGCTAGGGTTTTCCTTGGTAGCTAGTATTATTGTGGGTAGCTAGTGTATTTGAAGGTAGCTAGGGTTTTCCTTGGTAGCTAGTATTATTGTTGGTAGCTAGTGTATTTGAAGGTAGCTAGGGTTTTCCTTGGTGGCTAGTATTATTATTGATAGCTTAAGTGTATTTGAAGGTAAGGCTTTTCCTTGGTAGTTAGTATTATTGTTGGTAGCTAGTGTAATTGAAGGTAGCTAGTGTTTTCCTTGGTAGCTAGTATTATTGTTGGTAGCTAGTGTAATTGAAGGTAGCTAGGGCTTTCCTTGGTGGCTAGTATTATTCTTGGTAGCTAGTGTAATTGAAGGCAGCTAGGGTTTTCCTTGGTAGCTAGTATTATTGTTGGTGGCTAGTGTAATTGAAGGTAGCTAGGGCTTTCCTTGGTAGCTATTATTATTGTTGGTAGCTAGTGTATTTGAAGGTAGCTAGTGTTTTCCTTGGTAGCTAGTATCATTGTTGGTAGCTTGTGTATTTGAAGGTAGCTAGTGTTTTCCTTGGTAGCTAGTATTATTGTTGGTAGCTTGTGTATTTGAAGGTAGCTAGTGTTTTCCTTGGTGGCTAGTTTTATTGTTGGTAGCTAGTTTTATTGGTGATAGCAAGTGTTTTTACAAAAACTATAGTTTTAAAAATCTTTATTTTTTTTAAATAAATCACCGTTCATTGAAGCTAGTGTTTTTATTCCAAAAGTTATAGCTGATTTTACTCACAATATTTTTACTCGCGATATGTTTACTCTCATTATTTTTAGTCTCATTATTTTTACTCTCGATATATTTTTCAACACGCTTTTTTCTCTCTCGATATTATTCATGTCTCGATGGTCTGGCTGCAACCGGAGAGCCAAAGGCTCGACAGAGAATTATGAGGCATAGATACTGCAGCCTATTTAACGGAACATAGAACCCACCATCAACACCAACTTCAAACCTCATAATTTATACAGTCTAGAGACCTACCTATCAAGTAGGCACTTTGCTTTGATCTTTTTTAGGTCGATTTTTAAAGGATTTTTCCAGGAGAACGGCGAAAGCTAGAACGATTCTGTTTGCGCGATCTGGTAGATGGCCCTAGCGCGATAGCTAGGAGTTTTTGTGGAAAAAATCTGTTAATTAATTAATTAGTAATTAGCGATTAAAGATTTCTAATTGATTTATCTCGAAAAGTATTTGGTTTTTCCCCTAGCAACGGTGTTTTTTTTTGTTCATCTCGGTAAGATCTAAAAAAAGTTCAGTCATCGCTATGGCCCTCCTATTACTGTTAATTAGTACTAATTAGCCGAAAACTAATTAGCGTCGTAACTCGAAAACACTAAGAGCTATGAAAAAACGTAACATCACAAAGTTGTTCGGAATTTTATTCTACACAAAAAAGTCTCTGGCGCCGATGCCGTATCTCCTACCGTTAATTAGTAATTAACTAATTACTTAATTACCTAATTGGCGGGGGGGCTTTGCCCCCCCGTCCCCCAAATCCTTATTCACAAGGTGTATCAAAGCGGTTTACTATTTTACAAATGATAATTACTCTAAAATCTTTTGAATCGAACTAATTAACGATTTTACTAATTAGTAAAGTTCCCCAAATTAATTAATAATTTATCCACTCCAGCTGCAATTAATTAAACAGCTGAGTCGTCAGCCTGGTTTGATGAACTTGATGAAATCATAAAGTCAGTAGTTGCTGTATGCCATTACTGACTAAAACTATATACCAAGCACCTCTTGCCGGTAGCTATCTCCACAGTCTGTAGTGAGCACCGGTGCAGGTATGGTAGGCCTACATGTATGGCATATTTAGTGGAGGTTCTTTTGGCAGATAGGCCTAGTCAAAACGTTACATCAGATGCCGTATTTTAGTCAAAACGTACCCTATCTTCATATAGTTGAGTATTGTCAATACAGGAATATCCAAGTACTGGGTACTCCTGTACTTAGTATACCCATCTGCCCATGTACAGTAACTGGCTGATAGTTACCCTTAGTGTGTAGGCTATAGATGATTGACGTTTCTAGCAATGTTCTTAACGTTGGGATTTTACTGGAAGTTATTAATACCATAGTTTACCCCAAAAAAACTAAAATTACCCAAATCGCACCAAATCAAAATAAATCTTATAACAGCAACACGGGCTATCTGACGATATGGATTAGATCAATGTAGCGGATAGTGACCATTGAAGGGCTTCTTATGCATGCAAAGGAAAATATGATCAGACCCAAATCACACAGTCAGACCTGATCTTTTGCTGATCAAATACCGGTAGGTGACTTTGCTGATATGCAGTAACATTTTACAGTACAATTTGATGCGAAAATGTTTTGGCCAGTACTCTGAACCTTCCATTGGGGTCTCAGGTCACGCGCGTACCGTGGTCACTGTATCTGGCACCTGATTGGCTCAAATATTCAAACGCTGAAAACTTACCTAGGCCTTGACAATTAGTGATAAGATTTTATGCGAATATGTTTTGGATGGTGTTCTGAATCTCGCGTTGAGGTCCCAAGTCACCCCCATACCGTGGTCATCAGATACGGCGCCTGATTGGCTAATGATTTGAACGACGATAACTCGAGTTTGCTTCACTTTGGGATGAAGTTTGAAAGCTAATAATATTCTCTGGAGTATGCCCTAACTCACTGACGATGTTTTATAGCTGTTGGATTGTCGGGTTTTGCTACGTGGTCTATGATTGGTTAATTTTTTGAAAGGCTATATCTCAAGAAGTATTCACTTTGGAATGATGAAGTTTATTTTAAATGTTCTCTAGAGTGTTTCCGATCCTACTAAAGACATCCAATTGCTGTATGACTACCAGTTTCACGCTTTTGATTGTTTGAATATGCATGAAAATTTTGCATATAATATATCAAGAAGAATTAATTTTTGCACAAAGGAAATAATACTTACAATGCTCTCTGACATGTCTGGTGTATTTTAAAATCACTGGGGTTGAACAATTGTAATTGGAATACACCTTCATGGGTTTTCTTTATGATTTTAGAGCTTTAAAAGTTCAATATTAAATTTTTTATTAGATAATTATTTTTGTGT
Source organism: Nemertoderma westbladi (assembly GCA_032718475.1). NCBI lineage: Eukaryota > Metazoa > Xenacoelomorpha > Nemertodermatida > Nemertodermatidae > Nemertoderma > Nemertoderma westbladi. The sequence goes on along the minus strand of JAUCBJ010008330.1, from coordinate 37,875 downwards.
TATTTGTTAATATGAGTATATTTCTGTATTTGCTGGTATTATATTTTGGGTGTTTTTTTTGTTATTAGTTTTGGTATTAATTATTTTTTATTAATCCAGGGAATATCCCTATTAACTCTGGGTCCTCACTCGTTAATTCAGGGACCACCCCGATAGCTCTGGGTCCACCCTCGTCTCGTTAATTCAGAACCACCTTTGTCAATTCAACAAATTTGAATAATTTTTTTTATTAGGTTTTCCAAGGTGCTGAATTAATTGATTGAAGATGGTTTTAAATGGCCTGCTTTTATTGTAATTCCATTTCGTGTGATGTGTTTCGTGCCACAAATTTTTGAAGTATAAATAATAATTTAATAATATGGTAGGCCTACATGTAGGGCAGATATAGTGGAGGTTCTTTTGGCAGATAGGCCTAGTCAAAACGTTACATCAGATGCAGAATTTTAGTCAAAACGTACCCTATCTTCATATATGGTAGTTGAATATTGTGAATACAGGAATACCCAAGTACTTCTGTAGGCCTACTAATGTACATGCGCAAGTAATATAAATTGGGGGGGTCTATGCGCCTGTCGATTCATACGAATCGACAGGCGCAACAAAAGTATTTGGAATATTATGCCCATGTATACTTATATATGTAAGCCTTCAAGTATAAACAAAACTGACCTTAACAAAATCAAGGTAGGCATTTGTTATTTTCTATCAGCAATATGGGCTTTAACTTTTAACTTTACATGGGATTAATAATACTGTAATATTCTAGAACAATACCACATGGCCAACGCCGTCGGCCATGCGCTCGCACGGCGCAAATGCTCCATTTGCGCTCTCCACCTGGATATCTTTCAATATCCTCTAAATCAGCATATACGAAACGTTGAATAAAATAAAATCAATCGTCTAGTCTATGGGATCCGTTAGATCTTTGGTTGGGTAAAGGCTGTAGGAGTTCTTACATAAGGTGAACTGTAAAGCACAAAGAATTTCTGACTCCAGGTTTTTCCAACGTAATCGCTTTTGCTCGTGTAATACACCCTCCGGAACAGAAAGCTGAAAAGCGCTCCTTCTTATTTTACAAAAGTTTGTAAATAGTTAAACAAAAACAACTAACGCAGTATTACTGTTATATTTAAAGTAGTTTAACTGAAATTGTTAAAGTTTATCCTCGTGATAATAATATAAGAGTGTATAGTAATGGGCTTATCAATAAATCTATATCCGTCGTATTAATGCCAATTGGATTAAGTAATTTAGGATTGAGATATTAGGTACTTCCCTCGTTCCCAACTTCTATACATTGTATATAAACTGTGTGAAGGCCAATAGGCCCAATGTAGGCCCTACTGATATATTGCGTGTTGTATATTATGAATATTATAATAAGGTCATCCATCACAAGCCCACTAAAAATCCCTACCATAATTCATATTCTATAAAACGTCAATGAGTGAGATGCAATGATTTGTATCAGCAGTTTGTGGACATTCATGAATTGAACACCATGGGATATAGGGAAGTGTGAGACGCGTACAGTTTACTCTTATGTTAATAAATTGAAATAAATATGACATATGATTAGGAACATTTTTATTACATTAGATATGCCTTCTGGGACTCTACCCGACAAAACCATATAACATAAAAAAATTGTATTATAGATATAGTGGGGCGAGCCACGAAAGTTAGCGAACTAAGCATACGGGTACCAATATCTCAATCGGTATGTCTGTACATCTGTCATTCTGTTGATCCGAGTTTTTAAACGTTAATAACTCAGCTAATCCTTCATGAAATCTCACCAAACTTGGTAGAAATGTTGTTTGGTAAAAGTTTACAAATTTTGGAAATTGAATTTGCGTGGGGTCTTCACGACGAGCACAACACGAGGCTAATGAAGGAGACGAGTATTGTTTTGACTATATACTCCTAAACAACCTGGTTTAGCATATTGGACAATATGTCATGTTATCCAATAGTAATAATGGAATGTTGTAAGGTGATCAGGTTGTACAGGACGAACGTAATGAATTTTACAGTGGATGCGAGGCGAGTATTCTTCTGCCATAAATCAGCAATTTTCTCGCACAGTTTTGAAACTTTGAATAGTTGTAAAGGTCGTCAGTCTGGGTTTAAGGAAGAATTGCAGACAAAACAGGACGAGTGCAACGAGGCTAATGAAGGATACGAGTATGGTAAAACTAAAATTGTAATTCTTAACTTGAATAACCCTAGTTATTAGGTTTACATAATGACAGTTAAAGCGTGTAAGGGCAAACTGAAATGGACTTCTGTTTTTTTACAGAAAGTTAAACGCAAACTGAAAGCATCACTTATTGATATTTTGGGAATGACGGTTTTCGTATCTCAAATAGTGATTAGTGCACTTTCTTATATAGGCTCTCGTGCTGCGCGAAGGACCCACAACGTTTCCTACATGTAACATGTTACCATGGTAACGTAATATATCAGTTGCGGAAATTGAGTTCGTTCTTCTTCAGAGCCGGGATTTCCACCTGCAAAATAAAAAAATTTAAATTTTAAAAGTATCAATTTTAATATCTTTAACTTGTTTTTGTTGCAATAAATCCTTCGCACTTTTATAAGAAAGCAATAATTGGCATCTACAGGTTCTTGCACATAAACTCCACCGCATAGGGTACACTATTAGAATCAATATTTTAGATATTGATACCACTTAAACCATTTTTTTTTAAATTGAACGTGTTTGATAAGCAAAAAATGCTATAATAATAGGACTTGTTTATTGCAGTGTTGCATTCATTCATTCATTCATATTAAAAATAATAAAAAAATATTTTTATTCTTAAATGGTTTTTCGCTCGTATATAGGGGGTACCCCAAAATCGGGAGAAAATGTTTCACTTTTTTCCCTAGGGAAATATTGTAACCCATAGGATTGCATTGATTTTACTTTTTTTTAAGGCGAAAAAAAAGTAAATTAAAACATTTTTGGTGGAATTTCTTGAATTTTATTACATGTGTTGAAAGAACATTGACGTAAAATAGGTTTGCACGTAATTTGAGCAAAATCCATTCACACACTGAAAAGTTATCGAAATTTTGTGTCTGCACGGCGTGCTCCTAAACGGAACTCAATATCCAATATTGGTTTATGTTGTTAAGCGGCTCTCTAGTTACGTAATAAATATTCGAGAACACTAAATTATTTAACATTGAGTAAAGCAGCATTAGGAGTTTATTAAATTTAAAAAAATTAAGTTTAAAAAAGAACTATATTAAATTTGGCAGAATATATTTAGTGACTTGTCACCATGGTAACAGGACTACCACAGGTCCATTTAAATTGGTCCACTACTAGAAATCAGGAGGGTCTCAGGGATAATAAGTTTATAATGTTAGATTATTTTTCCAAATGAGGAACAATTATTAATCAGTGGTTTTATATTTTTCGGATATTTACTGAAAATCGGCGTTTGAAACACGTTTTTGAAACAGTTGCCATGGCAACCGGGTTTTACAAATGATGTCAATAGAATAGGAGAATCTTTTAGGCTCGTTAGCCAAGGAATGCCTGTTCACCACCATGGGTGATCTTCCATAGTAAACCCTTCCACTCTGTTTCAAATGATGTCAATGGAATCTCTGATGCTGATATGTGGGGGGTAGGTCAAGGTTAGAAGACTGAAAAGGTTTACTGGAAAGTGGACTTTTGTAAATGACCTCCTGTTGTCATGGTAATATGGGACCGATAAATAATGTTGCAAAGTTGGTTCCCCACAAAAAATTAAAGGTATGGTAATTATCTACTCCTGTGCCAATTATGGGAAGTTTGTCCAGAACGTCCACATTAACTTGCTAAGCGACCTGACTAAAATGTATATTATCCTCGAAAAGAAAAGCTATAAATAGTGTTAAGTTAAATTTATTATCTTGAACAAATTAAATTGTAGTGGAATTTATTATTTTAACAACAGATAGGAGAGGCTTTGGATGCAAATAATATTCATCCCTCTCCAGGGGAAAATAGACGCAAATAACAGCTGATTACTTCCAAAAATAAAACTTAATAACCCTGTTCTATTTTCTATTGACTTTTGATTATTGTTTTGTTTAGAATATTGAGCCACTGTAACCTGACCATGGAGCCTATTCTGGCACTCAGAATGTAAAAGCTTTTGCGGATATAATCAGTCCCCTTGCCCGCAAAGTACCGTTGTAGGTGTTTTAACGGACATAAAAGTCATTCTTCTATATGTGTGCTTTGGCGGACATGGCAAGGCACAAAACCCGCTATGCGTCAAATCCTCTAGCACAGTGTAGCCTTGATGATTCAGATTACGACATCTAACAGCTGGTTGCTGGCATGGAAACGGCCGTTGGACACATGGTTCTTTGTTTAGCTTAACAGCCAATCAGGGCGATTTTTACTGTCGATGTGGAGATATTCTACAGATCGTGCTAGGAGTGTTCAGTCTTATAGTTTTCTGTGTTATAGTTTTGTTGTTTCTATCTAGGCCAAGAACACTGGCTCTAGAGTCAATTCGTTTCAGACTTTAGAAGAAACATTAGTAGGCTTAGATTATAGAGCGTATAACTGTTATCAGTCTTATCAGTTTTATCAGCGCAGTAGCGCAGCGGTACAATCTTATATTGTTATAATCTTAACCTACCGTCTTAATGCTTTTTACTGTTGTTATTATTTGTATCAGTTGGTTGAATATTATTATTTGGAGAACATCGATAAATAACCCAAATTTCCCAATTTCTTGATACACTACAGGTTAGAGAGACAGGTTACATATAGCGATTGCGACTTATATTATCGTGGTTTGTAGTGAATTTAATGCTATTTGATAAGCACTACATGAGTCAATTGCTGTTCTCTTTATGTATGATAAAATTCATTGACGGTCGGCAGATTAGTGTGCAGTATTGTGCGTTACCGGTAGTGTGCATGATTTTGACTGATAACTAAGCATTTCCTAAAGAATGCGCCTCATACGTGAATCATAAGCCTTACCGACTTACCGTTGTGTTTAGTATAAGTCATATCTCTGTTTACCTAGATAGAGCGCCACGTCCTAAAGGAACTGTTAATATTTCCCGAAAGTGAATAATATTGGTCAGAAATTATTTATTAACGATCAATCGAATAATACAGTAAGCTTACACTGCAATAACAATCTAAGCCCTCCGAATCCAGTCTCCTGCGTATATCCAGCGGGTGAATGGACGCGCACTAGGCTGGCATCGGCTAATGTTGTGTTTATTGGTATTAAATACTTGTCATATGTTAAAGTCTATTTATAAACCAAAAGACATATAAATTTTGGCAGGTTAAACTGCTAAAGGTCTTCAAAAGCGCGTACAATAACAGTTATTATCTTTATTGCAGTAAGCAATAAAGTTGAAAGTACCGGTCGACCGGTAAACCTGAACCGGTACTGCTGTAGGTCCGTAGGCCCAACTGCCAGAACCGGTACTGCTGTAGGTCCGTAGGCCTAACTGTCTGAACCGGTACTGCTGTAGGTCTGTAGGCCCAACTGTCCTAACCGGTACTTCCAGTATAAGTACATTAGTATTATTCGATTTTGATTATTGTATACCGGTAGGTCTTAGTATTTAATCAGGGACTGCAGCCCTGGTTTTTTATTGAGATTTTACTTATTTCTGTCGGTTTTATTTACATGTAAGTTAATATTGAGCTGAAGACGTGTAAGTCTGCTCAGATTGTTCAGATAATTGTAGGCTGGACTGTTGTCTGACTGTTGTTGGGTCTGGAGAGATTGCGGCGTGTGTGGAGTTTGTCCGATAAAGTGCCAGTTAGTAAGTTGGGGCAGCCAGAGCTGTAAGGTCAATCCCCTCTTAAAGAATAAGTCGTACTACCGTGTTAGAACGCATACTAACTAACCATTTTGGAATCTGCACATACTGTAGTTTATTTAGGCTTGATAGTAGTCTGCCAGCGTTTTAGTCTGTGTTTGTTTGTGTGGTCTGTTCAGGTACCGTAATAGTTATTACTCAGATATTTTGTAGGCTGGATTGTTGTCTAGCTATTATTAGGTCTGAAGAGATTGCTGCGTGTGTAGAGTTTGTCTGATAAAGTGCCAGTTAGTAAGTTGGGGCAGCCAGAGCTGTAAGGTCAATCCCCTCCTAAAGAATAAGTCGTACTACCGTGTTAGAACGCATACTAACTAACCATTTCGGAATCTGCACATACTGTAGTTTATTTAGGCTTGGTAGTAGTCTGCCAGCGTTTGGTTTGTATTTTGTTTGAGTATTCTGTACGGGTAGCGTAATATTTATTATTCAGAGTTTATGCGATTATTCGCAACATTCATGTCCCCAAGTTTATTCCTACAGTAATTGTGCTTGTTACACATACCGTTATAGTTAAATTAACCCCGGTACTACACGGGCTGCTTGGCGTAGGTAAAGACTGGTGACTTTGTGCTCCAGTCACTCCAGCAGATGCCGTGGTTCTTTTAACTGTTCAAGTATATTTATCTGCTGGTTATCTGTTTTTAATAAGTACTTGTACCTAATTTAGGGTTTGGTGTACAGTGCTTTCCGAAAGTAATTAGTGTGCGGGCAGTGTATTGTGTTGTAAAGTGGTTAATAGGCATGTTGGATCTGGTAGTCCGCGGTAATTAACTTCCAGGTAGGAACACTCCATGATACATAATGTAGTACCTATAGCGATACGGCTATAGGTCGTCAGACGGTGGTATTTTCCTATCTGGACAGCACAATATATTTACTACTACTTATTATTTTCAAATACCGTAGTACCCTGTCTGTTGTAATAACCAGAAGTTCTAACCCTTTGTTAGACTGGTTTGTAGTTTCCCTGTAAAATTACCCTAAAATTTCGTACGTAATATTTTTGTTGTGTTTAATTAGAGAATTAATCTCACCCGTATCGTAAGTAATTTGTAGTATTAAGTAACTTAGGTAAATTAGAATTATCTGTTTTAGTGTCCAATAAGTAGCACTTCACTGAGAGCGCACAGCTTCTGTATAGTGACTCCCCCCAGAAATAATAACATTTATTTCAAATATTGACAAAACCCATTTTAAACGGGTATATATATATTATAAATCAACTCAAACGATTTATAAATAGTAGGCCTGCCATACAACAATTAGGTCTCAATATCAGTTGGGCTACTGCTTAAATAACGGTAATAAAGTAAGTTAAAGTAACCAAGTAACCCTAAAACTTCAGAAATTCAATTATTCTAAAATAAATGACATACCGGTATTTACCATAGGCTTATTATATTTATTTCTATAAATTTGGGCTGAAAACATACCGGTATTCTGTAATTAATTCTAGTTCATAATTATACTTATATATACTATAAGTGTAAACTGCATACCGGTATTCACGATAGGCCTATTATATGTATATATATTTGTGCTAAAATTTATATACCGGTATTCTGCGACAAACCTAGTCTACCATACTTATATATACTATAAGTGTATACCGGTATTCTAATATACTGTAATAAATTACGGTCAATACTGAATTACTAGACTTGCTTTAACTGTAACTATAGCAGTAAGCATTCAACTGTATAGCTAAGTATGTCTGACACTAAGCAAAACCTGTCAGACAGTCTAATCGATACAACCATCTGTGACACAGATAGGAGTGTGGAGCGATTAAGAAAGGGGTTCAGCTCACCTCCTACTGAAAGAAAGGTCATCCCTCCAGTAGTAGTATCAGACCCTAGGCTAATCCAACACCATAGGTCTATCATCGGCACTCGGGCCCAGGTCAAATGGAACCAAGAAGCAGCTGTCCAACAGCAGCAACATCCTCGTCAAGAAACTCGTTCCCAGCAACCCAATAGCTCCAGTAGTTCGGATACTGTAGAGCTGACCCCCGAACGCGGAGTGAAGATGGCGGATACAGCCTATTCGGATCCCCTTCTCACTCTTCCTGCCGCAGTATTAACTACGATATTGATTGCGGTGGAGGAACACCAAGCCGATTGGGCGAGAAGTAAGCGAGCGACCCAAGATAGTTATGCGGGATACGCCAGGGAAGAATTGAGGTCTATTGTCGAGTCACAATGGAACTTTCCCGGACCCGGACTCCCGTTAGATTTGTCCGAAGCTACTTGGGAAGACATACACAGGATGGGAGTGGCTAAAGATATGATGGATCCAGCTGTTTGGAAGAGGTCGGCAGCAGGATATGTGCAGGGATTCTTCGGCTCCTTAGAGCGATTAGAAGAACAACTGATTCGACAACCCCAAGGACCTCAAGAGCAGGAAGAGCTGCTATATCAAGTATGCGAAAGAACCCTACTCATTAGACTAATCCTATCAGCCTTTGAGGAAACTTCCAAAAGAAGACAGGACACGTCGCTGCAAGTTGCTGTCAAGACTTGGTTCCAGCGGGTAGGTCTCAAAGTACAAGAAACGGCCCAGTGGAAATACCAGCTGGCAGAGCGACCAATCTATGAAGAATCAACCAATGCCACTTTCTCTCAAGTGGAAAGCGAAGAGGCAATGAGGCAAGAGGCAATGGCATTGGCAGAAGCAGAACAGAGAGCGTCGGAAGAGACCACCCAACTGGAGTTGGAAAATCTTCAAGAGACGCAAGACTGCATAAATAAACAGTTAACTGCTAGTCAAATGCAGATGATGAGTCGATCTACTCCCAAGCGCCAAGGATACACATCATCGGAGGAAGGCGAGACCACCGATCCTGAAGGCGGAGGAAATAGATCTCGTCTAAGCAGGCGTAGAAAAACATCTCATCGTCACAAATTGCCTGATTTGCCCCCAGCTGTTAGAAGACAACTAGCTAACACAGACTTAGGTAGTACAGAACCCACAGACCAAATTATTAAGGTCAAAAGACTCCCTACAATAGTAGATGAGCCTGAAATAGTTAAGCCTGTTATCGAAAACACCCCTTCGGTGAGAGAGGCCCCTGTACTTCCCGAACCTACAACCAAATTTCCTTTACACAGTACGAAACTGTTTGCACCCGGTGGAGCAGTCCCAGAGAATGTCCCGGTTCTTGACGCCGAGAGAGAAATCCAAGATTTGTCTCCCGTCGTCCCACGTCGGCCCGCTACTATGTTGGCGACTCCCGCTTCGGCGGTTGAGTGGGTTGATGAGGGAAGGCGGGAGATGAGTCTCTTGCTCGGGCAGCTGAGAGAGCACCGAGAATGTTCCTCACAGCAGATCCGAGATTTAGAAGGGACTGTCCACCAACTCAAGGGAACAGTAAGGGAAAGTAGGGTAGAATTGCAAGAAGTGCAGCAAAGTATCGCGCTGGAACGCGACAAATTAGTCAATATACAAAAGGGTATACCAATACCCCCTGTAACATTGTGTCAACCTGTTAGGTCTGAAGTATTACATGCGCAAGGTGTGGAGCCTACACGCATCTATACTGCTAGTGAAGTAGAAACTCCTTTACCAAACCCTATTAAGGGTGATTATAAACCTGTTGTTAATGATATTCCCTATAGACTTGATAATAATCCGAGAAATTTATATACCGATAATTCGATATTAAATAACACGATGGCCCAAGAAAGCTTTACGCGTCAGATGGCTAGAACAGAAGCCCGCCAAGCGGTCAAAGTGGGAGAGATCGTCAAATTCAATGGAGATGAGATGAAATGGTTACCTTTCAATGAATATTACAAAGATAGCATACAGAACTCTGTACTATCTAACGGAGAGAAACTTAGATTCCTCATCAAGTGCTTGGAAGGACCTCCCAAGTTAATGGCGTTAAAGTTTATTGGACATCCAGATGGATTAAGACAAGTTTGGGATACATTAAACATCAGGTATGGTAACAAGGATAACATAGCTAAGTATTTGTATGCAAAATTAGTAGCCCCCCGAAACTTCCTTAGTAGCGGGATTATAGAGTTTTCCGATGAGATTCAGGAGATCTGTAGACAATTGGACTGGTTAGGTAAGTCTCATGAATATCAGAGTTCCATGGTTATTGGAGCAGTAGTCTCTACTTTACCAAATGGTGGAGTATGTACACGCTGGGACAAGAAAGTGTTGTATATGAATGAGCAGCAACGACGAAGCCCTACCATGGCTGATCTCATGGCCTTCTTAGATGGTGAAGTAAAACTACAACTCATCAAGCAGTCCAGAGAGAAAACATCGGAAAATAAGGTAAGTGAGAAATCCGTTTCTAGGAGAAGAGTAACACCAGTGTGTTACACTGACGACGGCGAAAGCCAAGCTTCTCAAGAAGAGGACAGCGGGAAAGACACTGACCGATTTTACTACGTTAACAAAACCTCAAAGGACGTAAGTAAATACAAGGCTCGAACCAAAGATAGGAGAGAACAGGTTGCCAAGACTCCTCCTCAGTCTCCTAACAGAATGCACGGAAGAAAGCCCGAAGAAAGAACGAGAGTGCATCAAGTTACCCAAGGTAAAGTGAGTAACATCAAACCAAACTGTGCTCTGTGCGACGGGACCCACCGTTTGAGTGCATGTGCTGAATTCCTAAAGAAATCCCTGGTAGACAGACGTAAAGTCATGTGGGATAAGCAGTTATGCTATAATTGCCTCAGATCAGGACACCAATGGCGAACCTGTTACTCCGACGTAAAGTGTGCAAAGTGTGGCGCGAAACATCACATCCTGTTACACAGTGAGTTCGAACGAGACAACCTGAGTCAGGTAAGTGAGCCCGAACTACATGTCCAATTCAGTGATGTAAATGACACTGATCAAGAGTCTGAGATGGAAGGATTCTATACTGACGAATTCTCCGACGCCAACGAATCCTGTTACCTAATCAATACCGCGGTGTATCGAGCACTTACTAATGAAAAGGACACCGACAATGAGTTCCCCCCAACTACTTTTGCCAGACAACCATCTTGGAAAGCTCCAACTTCCAACGTAGGAATCAGAGAATTTCCTGTAGTGCTAACAAAAGTTACATAGTGAACGCCCTCCTTGACTCCGGCAGCACAGGAACATTCATCGATCAAGAACTAGCCGAAGATATCTTTGCTGGACAACCCAAATTCCGGACTAAATTGAATATGTCAGGAATTATGCAGGTTTGGAAATCTACCCTAACGGCAGATTACTATGTAGGTGTGTTGTCCACCCCCCAGGATAAATTAGGAGCACAAGGTATAAGGTCGGTAAAAATGGTGGCTATAAAGAACTTCGCTACTACTCAAGCAGAACTTTATAATTGGGACGAGGATGAGAGCATCCAACAGCTTAAGATACCTCGATTCCAGACAGATTATCCTGGAGTGCAAATACTCATCGGCCAAAACGCGCATGAGGCGCTCGAGACATTGGAGAAACGGCCTGCTCAACCACAGCCACTGCAAACCTATGCGGTAAGAACTAGAGTAGGTTGGTACTTTACTGGCCCTTCCCACAGAACTCTCGAAGAGAGAATGCCACAAGAACGAATATACCAAGTACATGATTGGGAAGTGGAGAGCAGTGAGGTGGACGAACTAACTGAGGGAACACCATACTCCTCAGATAATGACGACATCTACCAACTCTTCGATGAAGAAAACACAATCGACCTACTTACAGAAAACAAAACTTGGAAAAACCAGGTGAACCTATGTCAACTGATTCGCCCATCGGGACCCATTGATTACAATGACGAACTCAATGATGAGATAGAGCGCTACAACGCTAGAACTCGGGACGAACTCGCCGTACGATTCTTTACTCAAGAATTGGTAGAGCCCAATTCATATGATAAGGCCCTATCGATAGAAGAAGAAAGAGCCAAGCAAATCCAGGAAACAACTACACGTATTTTAAAGGACCAAGGTAGATATGAAATCGGCCTACCATTTCGAAAACGAGAACCTAGATTTATAAATAACAGACCCTTGGCAGAGAAAAGAATCGCTCAATTACATCGACGCCATACGGCTAATGCTTCAGCTAAAGAAATGTACCAAACTCAGTTGAAGAAATTTATTACAAAGGGATACACGGAGCGAGTACCGGAAGGAACACCAGTGACTGAGAGAACGTATTACTTAACACATCATTACGTTCCCAACCCTGGTAAACCCCATGAAGTACGAGTCGTATTCGATGGCTCCACTCTATATATGGGCCAATCCCTCAATTCCGAGTTGTTACCAGGACCCAACTTACTCCAATCTTTGTTGGGAATACTTTTAAGATTAAGACAATATTCCATCGCGTTCGCCTCCGATATAGAAGGAATGTTCTTACAAGTCAAGGCGCTGGATAGAGATAGAGACAGCCTGAGATTTCTGTGGTGGCCTGAAGGAGATCTCAACCAGAAACCGGTAGAGTACTGGATGACCATCCAGGCTTTTGGGATCATATCAAGCCCTTCCAACGCCTGCTCCGTGGTGCGGACCACTGCGAATGACAACCGAGACGCCTTCTCAAAAGAGGTGATAGACAACATCAAGCGTAATATATACATGGACGACAATTTAAGGTCCCTTCCATCAGTAGAAGAAGCCATTGATGTCGCGAAAAGAACGGTAGAGTGTTTGAAAAGAGGCGGATTTCGACTGACGAAATTCACCAGCAACTCCCGTGAGTTTCTGGAAGCGATACCGGTAGAAGACCGAGGAACGAAAGATCTAGACTTAATAAAGGACGATCTTCCAGAAACCAAGACGCTTGGCTTGAAGTGGGACACCGAAAGAGATATCCTGTTTTTTCTGCTAAAACAGCGAGATAATCCAGTTCGGACCAAACGTATTTGTTTAAGTATCCTGAGCACTTATTTCGACCCATTGGGATTTATTAGCCCAGTTATATTGATTGCTCGGAGTTTAGTACAACAAATGTGGCTTGAAAACCACTCATGGGACGATCCACTTAAGGGGGGGGTACACCATTTTCGGACAACTCTTCGATTTATCACTCTCAGCGTTTCAAAATTGTTTGGTTTTGGCTAAAATTTAGCATATAGGTGCCTAAGATGCTATTCTACATGACAGGTCAGAAAAAAAAATTTTTCCGCTATTTAATATTAGTTAATACTAGTTAACAATAAAAAAAACTTGGTTGCGCTTAAAACCCTAAGGCTTTTACAGTTTTGAATCTAATCACATGAAAGTTGTTTTATATGATAGATCAAAGATGGGGCAACATAACTATCAGGCGAAATTTTGTTAAAATAATTCTGCACCGCTAGGTGGCGCTTCAAATTTATGCAAATTTTTAGGTTTTTTATAAATAGTATTAAATTTTATTAACAAAAAATTTCGAAAAGTTGCCTGATACTTTTATGCAGGGTGGCTATCTAGACACTCACAGGAAGTTTCAGACTAATTACTCAAAAATTGTAGAAGTAGTAGGGTTTTGAAGTTGACAATTTCATGAAAAAAATATTTGGAGATAATCGACCTTTCATTATACATAGTAATAGTAATTTCAATAGGATTCCCTAAAAGGAAATTTACATAACTTAAAAACTAAAAGAGCTATTAAATAGCGGTTTTCAGATTTGGAAACACCATTCAATGGTGCATTATAATAGACCATAAAAAAAATTTCGACATATTTTGGACCAAAATGGTGTACCCCCCCCTTAAGGGTGAACTGTTAAAGAAGTGGATGAAATGGGAAGATTCTCTACCTGCCATCGAGAGCTTTATAATTTCCCGTGCATATTTTGGTCATGTTCTTCCTACATATTCCTATCAACTCCATGTGTTTGGAGACGCCAGCGACATGGGAATAGGTATAGTAGCATATCTGCGAGTCAAAACTCCGGATGGAATCAAAGTCGCCTTGGTTACCTCTAAGGCATTGATTAACAACAAGTTAAAGGTTCCTCGAGCGGAGTTAAAGGCAGCTTTATACGCTACAGCCATCGGCCGGAACGTAACAGAACAAATCGACTATCCACTGGAGAAAACTGTTTATTGGACCGACGCTTTACTCGTGTTGGAGTATATAACCAATGAAGTCTGTCAGTTCAGCGTTTTTGTTACTAACAGGGTAGCTATTATTCTTAGTCGCACAAAGATAGATCAATGGAGACATTGCCCTGGTACGATTAATCCAGCCGATATCGCCTCCAGGGGAGCAACTCCACAGGAACTGATAGATACTCAGACTGGTTGGGTGGACCCGACTTCCTGAGCAAGGAAGAGGATGAATGGCCTCCTCACCTTACTACGGCGGAGATTAGACAAGCCAAGGGAGCGGAGAAAGTCAAACCTAAAACCCGGGCGAGTAAATCGAAGTTATTTAAACCGACGATCGATCTATCTGTATTACATACTTCCGGAAACGATGCTGCGGATCCACAATCCCTCGCCACAAATAAGGCTGTCGTGGAAATTAGAGATAGAGATTGGAAATCTGGAATACCAGACGTCTCGCAAGGAATCTCACCCCTGCTGCAGAGAGCAATGCATCACTACAGTTCCTGGAATCGGCTCTGTAAAGCCGTCACATATTTAAGGCGATGTTTTCATCATCACTACTCCAGGACGAAGACCATTAGTGATACCGCTCCATTGACATCTGCGCAAGTTCATGTTATTAAAAATTTACCCAAATATAAGACATCCGACCGGTTTCTAAAGGAGAAAATCAGTTACCAGGAGCATGAAGAAACCAATAAGCAGACACTGAGGCTCCTGCAATGCTATGAGGATTCCGATAAGTATTTCCTGTTGTTGAGAAATCCGCAGATGCGCTTAAGGGATCGCTTCTCTAGCACAATGATAGATGGGTTAATACGTGTTGGAGGAAGGCTCACCAATGCGCCATTATCCTTTGACACTAAATTCCCCATACTCATTAGAAATCTTGAAGTACAAATCAAGATGATTGTAGATGTTCACAGTAAACTTTATCATGCTGGTAGAGAACGAGTTCTTAGCGAAATTCGAACTCGCTATTATTTTGATAAACCCCGTAGAGCTCTGAACCAAGTTCTTAGGAACTGCATACCCTGTAGGAAAGCATTCAGTAGGCCTTTAACACAGCGAGAGGCAGAATTACCTAGGGAACGAGTAAGCTTCTATGAACCACCTTTTACTAATACTGGTGTAGATTTATTTGGCCCTATTGAAGTATATCGTGCTAGGACTATAGTCAAGAGATGGTGTGTCATCTTCGTATGCATGACTTGTAGAGCCATCCATCTCGATATGGTGAACGATCTATCTATCAACAGCTTCATCTTAAGTTTACGCCGACAGATCGCTCGCTTCGGGACGAGTAATACCATGAGATCGGATAAGGGAACGAACTTCATTGGTGCCAACAACGAAATCCAGGCTTACGTGAAGGACTGGAACCAAAGACAGGTGGACGATCAGCTAAGGATAACAGCGTCTAGCTGGACCTTCAACGCCGCCGACGCCCCTTGGTGGGGAGGAAGTTGGGAGAGATTAATTAGAAGTGTCAAGACCGCATTTCACTTTATAGTGCCATGCCGCGCGTATCTCACCGACGAACTTTTGCGGACATTAATGGAGGAAATAGCTGCCTATCTCAACGAGAGACCGCTTATGCCAGTCTCATCGAGTCCCGATTCCCTGGAAGCGCTAACACCCGCGCACTTCCTACTGAAGAAACCTGTAGCCATGCTCCCACGATCGGAGATTGCCGACGGAGACGAATACTGCCGTCAAACTTGGCAACTTATGCAGTTGCTATCCCAGCGTTTCGCTGACCATTTCGAGAAACATTATCTGCCCACGCTACAACTTCGAACTAAGTGGTTTGCGCAGCAAGAAAACGTCAGCGCCGGAGATATGGTGCTTATTGTAGATTCAGACCTTCCACGTAAACGGTGGCAGACAGGTCGTATCATCGAGACTCACATCTCGGATGATGGTTTAGTACGCTCGGTAGAACTCGTCGTCATGCGGCGTAACTTCAAGAAGCCAGGCATAATCTTTGAGACGCAACAACTCAACCGCCCAGTTGGTCGTTTATGTTTACTGGAAAGAGACAGAGAACTCTCCGGAAACTATGGAAGGCAAGACACTCTTCCCACGACCACCTCCCTAATTCCTCAAACATCTAGGGACTCCCCAACGTGATACGTCTGGAGTGGGCGCATGACTATATTATTTTATCTATTTTATTATATTTTATATGTGAACATTATTATGTACTTTATTATAATCGTTTTTATTCAATTTTATTTAGTAGAAGGTTATTTTAGATTATTTGGTAGATTAGTGCAATATATTAGTGTTTATTACGTAATTACATATAATATATATTTAATATGACGGCGAGAAATAATTCTTTCTTTTCCTTACTGTCCGTATTATATTATAAATACGAGACTACATGTAAGATGACATGTCAGTACTTATTAAAGTACAATAAAGCTCCTACTATATTTAAGTATTATTGGTAGGCAGAGTATTAGGAATGCAAAGTTCAGATCCTCGTGTCTCGGCTAAACCAAGCTCTGGGTAGACCTTGGAAACGACTTGCCTCTTCACACTGACATTGCTTCGTGCGATATTGCTCTTCTACTTTATATTAAATAATACATATAGTAGCGTGATGTCCCTATAACAGTAGCGTAAAACGCAAATAAATCTGTTAAACCTTTTGACCATCTGTAATTTTAGTCGATTAAGATATCGCTGCACCCACCGATATACTTGAAAGACAAATTTTAGAATCAGTGGTTAACGTCCCCAGACAAGTTCTGGAATAAATCGGTGCCTATCTTAAATATTAATTTAATATTTATTAAAATCTGTAAAATTCAGATCCTTTAAAATTTCTAGTCAATTAAGATATCGCAGCGCTTACCGATACTCTTAAAAGACAATTTTATAGAATTAAGGATCCTAGGTCCCCAGACATGCTCTGGAATAAAATTGTGTCAATTTTACCATCAAATAATAAAATTCACGGGAATAAATTTAAATTCATATCTTAAATGAATTTCATAAATTGTCATTTTGTGCAATTTATAACATTCCCAAAATTCCATTAATTAATAGATCATGGGAGCGGAGATTCATCCTATTGAGCGTATTAGAGTGCGAGAATCTCCAACATATAGTCAATAGCCGATAAAATTAATAAAATCATGCATAAAGAGGATATTGACAATTAAAGAATTACTATTAAATAGCATTCCAGATCTGTATGCATGAGAATTACCCTAATTCTACCGCTAGCTTTCCATAATGTCACCATAGCAACACCCACGCTAGAATTAGAAGCAAGTTAAAAGAACAATAGAAAGCTTGTCCCATTGCATAGCATAGAGAATACATAGCACACTGTTAGTATCCAAGGATACACAGTAATAACGTGACATTCTGGAAGGCACTGACTGACGGACAAATGGCCTGTATGTGTACAATTGGTGACAGTTGTGTTGGAATTTGTGTGTTTATAGGTGAATGTTACTGCTAAAGTATGTTTACAGTAGCTAGTCGCAATTGTAAAAGTAGCCCAACTCTCCTATAGAAAGAACCTAAAGTGGATCCAAGCCTTTGGGACGGACAGTGGAGTGACTTGTGTCGGTTATCGTTGGCGTGCTGTTGCTACATGTTGGCGTAAACACCGCGACGACGGTACATCGGCGCTGAGAATCCCACTGTCCGGGGGCAACGAGAGGTAGGCAGCGACGCCCGCTAGCCTAAACATAAACTCATTTTGATATTAATAAACTCAGATAGCAGATATGACGGAGTTGATAGAAGATGATCTTGGTATCAGGGAGCGATATACTCTACCTTTACAAGCATTTGTGGATAGCTTGATACGCGGTGAAGCCGATCCAACCATTATGGAGGACGATGGTCGTTATATCGAACCGCCGATGTCCCAAGAGCAACTTACGCGTGAATTGGACTATCGAAAATTCACCGCTCGCTATATGCATCGTAATGGTACGTGTATGGACTTCTTAACTACCGGCCATCCTATCGATTTACATGATACGGACGATGTAGACACCGAAAGGGAAATGGTTCTATTTAAATATCATACCCAGCGGAGTCGTAACGATAAACCTAGAATAGAACACGAAAATTCTATTCGTAACAGACTGGAAAGAGAAAACGTTGATGAACCGGATAAACGCATCGACTTCAACGACTACCTGGAATTTTGGGAGAAACCTATCTCAACATCGCCAGTCAGCAGAACCTCGAGACTCTATATCCTCAAGGTATACATCATGACCCCATGGTAGAACTCAAACGGCTCTATTTCACTATGATGTATCTTACCGCCGATCGTCCACTACCTGTTATCCCGGATAGTTTTGAACAAATGGAAGAATATTGCGAAGCTGGAGAACGATCACCCGCGTTTCCTCTACAGGACGTACGTCTTTGGTGTTATTGTGACGAATGCCCTAGACCCAACCAACAAACTGAAGGACACAAACGTCCGCTGTTCCTATTTCCACGAACAACCGGCGATGGAAATTTATTGCGCGTATTGCAGACTCAATAACTTGCACATTTTTGCGGTTTGCCCTCAATTTATGACTCAATGTCACCATTGTCAACTAAAGGGACACGCCAGTTTCGATTGCCCTTTTAATCACGATTTGGAAAGCGTAGATGAAATGATCACACTACGTTACATCAGAGCTTGGGAAGCGAACGCTGATTTACATTGTGATTCGCGCCATCGTTATTATCCTGGACGCGCTTACGAAGGAGTTTATGCGTTCCATCCTTATCTATTCGCTTCTGTCGAACAGAAATCACGCATATCGAGTTACGAACTACTGAAGCGCGTCGGAGAATGTATTTCAACCAAATTCGTACGCAAATTTCTCAGGAGTGTTAATCCTAGCGACCTTCATTCATATAACCTAATCAATTTTATCCGTCAGGATCCGGACTATGGAGACTTATTTGTTAACTCACACCCCGAGTTACAGGAAGTATATCGACGGCCTTACGAATACCGAGCCCGCGAACGCGAGTTAGAAAGAACCATTAAACCCAGGAAGTTTCTGACTGCCTATGGTCCACCCACGGCTCTCGTTCAGACCACTCGTAAAGGACCCGTAAGAGCGGCTGTCCTAAAACGCGCTCTCAAGGCCGTTAGACCCCTCTCCCCCGACGTTGATGTCAATCAACCCGGCACTTTGACTGGCGGATACACCGACCATAATCCTACACCCTCTGATGCAATCATGTTGCACCCTTCACCCAGGAGTTATAGCCCTCCTTGTAAAGTGGCTCGCCCCAAAGAGAAAAAGACTCTGGCCAGCTTTAAAAAACTGCTTAAACGCCATCCGCGCAAGAAAGACTAACTGTTTAGAGTATTTACGTATATTAGAAACTGTGATTTTTGTATATTTATAGACTTGAATCCCATTTTCTGGGAGCGGTGTAAAAGCTTTTGCGGATATAATCAGTCCCCTTGCCCGCAAAGTACCGTTGTAGGTGTTTTAACGGACATAAAAGTCATTCTTCTATATGTGTGCTTTGGCGGACATGGCAAGGCACAAAACCCGCAATGCGTCAAATCCTCTAGCACAGTGTAGCCTTGATGATTCAGATTACGACATCTAACAGCTGGTTGCTGGCATGGAAATGGCCGTTGGACACATGGTTCTTTGTTTAGCTTAACAGCCAATCAGGGCGATTTTTACTGTCGATGTGGAGATATTCTACAGATCGTGCTAGGAGTGTTCAGTCTTATAGTTTTCTGTGTTATAGTTTTGTTGTTTCTATCTAGGCCAAGAACACCGGCTCTAGAGTCAATTCGTTTCAGACTTTAGAAGAAACATTAGTAGGCTTAGATTATAGAGCGTATAACTGTTATCAGTCTTATCAGTCTTATCAGCGCAGTAGCGCAGCGGTACAATCTTATATTGTTATAATCTTAACCTACCGTCTTAATGCTTTTTACTGTTGTTATTATTTGTATCAGTTGGTTGAATATTATTATTTGGAGAACATCGATAAATAACCCAAATTTCCCAATTTCTTGATACACTACAGGTTAGAGAGACAGGTTACATATAGCGATTGCGACTTATATTATCGTGGTTTGTAGTGAATTTAATGCTATTTGATAAGCACTACATGAGTCAATTACTGTTCTCTTTATGTATGATAAAATTCATTGACGGTCGGCAGATTAGTGTGCAGTATTGTGCGTTACCGGTAGTGTGCATGATTTTGACTGATAACTAAGCATTTCCTAAAGAATGCGCCTCATACGTGAATCATAAGCCTTACTGACTTACCGTTGTGTTTAGTATAAGTCATATCTCTGTTTACCTAGATAGAGCGCCACGTCCTAAAGGAACTGTTAATATTTCCCGAAAGTGAATAATATTGGTCAGAAATTATTTATTAACGATCAATCGAATAATACAGTAAGCTTACACTGCAATAACAATCTAAGCCCTCCGAATCCAGTCTCCCGGGTATATCCAGCGGGTGAATGGACGCGCACTAGGCTGGCTTCGGCTAATGTTGTGTTTATTGGTATTAAATACTTGTCATATGTTAAAGTCTATTTATAAACCAAAAGACATATAAATTTTGGCAGGTTAAACTGCTAAAGGTCTTCAAAAGCGCGTACACAGAAGGATAATCTAAGAGTTATCAATAAAGAAAGAAAGACAAGACTTTTTTAAAGCCTTCGACTAAGTCTCTTGACCACGTATGTTTAGCATACTGGCAGCATATGGGATGCCTGAGGAAATTATTGCAGCTAACAGATCACTGCATGATGGTTCCACCACATTTGTGTCCACTGCTGTGGGTGACACAGATCCATTCGAAGTCCTTCAGGGTGACACACTTGCACCATTCTTATTCGTAACTGTTGTCGATTATGTTCTACGCATGTCCTTAGACCGTCTTAATAAAGATGGGGTGATGGCAACACCGTTTGGGAACTCTGTTTGGTAAAGTTTTTGTGAACAACAGAAATCAAGTTAACGGTGTTCAAAATCCAATTAGTTTTAATAATTATTACTCAATCAATATTTTAAATGGAAAAATACAACTTCAAAACAGTAAATAACACATTACAAATACTACAACTACGGTACACTTAGCTCTTAGCACACTCGGGGCTGTATACCACAGTACTAAAGACTGAACCACTTAGCACACTGGTGACCGACTACTCTTAATAAGTGAAATAACTTTAAACAACCCAACACCAAAATCACAAGTTCATAATAAGTAATTTATATATTATGTTATTAAGTATACTATATTGGCATAACGAACACATACTGAATCACAATATTTTAATTATTGATGGCCAATATTGGGGGTTACGTAGCACTTGGCTGCGTTACGGCCATGAGTGATTTTCGTTCACTAGTGAGCCGAGCGAGTGCAATAAAGAAAACGAGGGTCGCCGTACGCAACACGTAAGCTGCCAAGACTGAAATACTAATTCCAAAATCACCCAAAATTAACTGCTGTTTAAAACCCTAATAGGTAATGAATCATTAGGTTAAATAGAAGAAACCTACAAAATTATAAGTGCAAATACCTTTATTAAAATGATAGAAAAAGAATTTAAAACCCCCGGTTTACAATATATTGTTCACTTTGAACACGAAGTTTATGACTAAATCTTTAAGTTGGACAAAGTGACGGTCGATATGAAAAAAATAAGGAGGAACAAACATTATTCTGAAATTTTACAATTTTTTATTTTAATTATTCGTACATTACCTAAAATACGAATATCTTTTACCTATAATATGATAGTAAGTCTGAATTAATTACTGTGAATATTAATTAAAACGGAAATAAATTGTGTTGGTTAGTAAGGCCCGCAACCTGGGTGGTTGTATATAATGAATGGTGCAGTATTTGTACGTGGGAAGAAATACGTCAGGATATTTCCAAATCCATTAAATCGCCGCAGATATTTCTCTAAGAATAAACTTTAGAAAAAAGAATAATTATTTTAAAGCTTTTTTTTTTACTTAAATTAACAAATAAGTACGACGGTATATAAATAAGTGAGGGTTCATAAACGAACCTACAGTTACATATCCGAATGGTGGAAGACACATTCACAACACACTTAACACTGTGAAGTTGGGGAAGAATGAATCACTAGAAAATAAAAAGGCTGAACAACAATATATGAAAAAATACCACAAAAATAATACGAAGTAAAACATTGCATGTACCATAAGGTAAAGTTAGACAGAAGAACCTTAATTGCATTTATGATACTGTTTTATTGACAAACTAAACCGTCAGCGGGTAATCTTGAAAGCCTTCTATTGGAGCCATTGTGCGCTCTGATGGGATACAAGAGTTGCGTGCGCATAGCGTAAAAACTCTCTTCTAGAGAATGCTGCGTTTAATAGGAAACCAACTGGTTGACGTTGGGGAACACGACCTTGGGGGTGAGGAAGCAACAGGGCGCGTTGTGGGAGCGGTTGTCGACGTATATGATATTGTGCTGCAGAGTGGAGCACATGACGTCCAACTTGAACTCGTAGGCGCCGTCCTTGAGGGTTCTCCGTACGAGGAAGGTGCCATCTGGACGACCTTCGAACAGTTTAACCTCTTATGTTTCGAGTGCATAGAAACGTCGAACGCCTTGGGAACACATTGTAGTCCTGAGTGCTAATGCACCCAGGCATGAGTACGTTAGCCAGTTGGCATAGCAACACGCCGTCCCTGAGATCGTGAGCCAGACCGAATGCGTCCCTGGTATCCCAGCACTCGTCCGGCCATACTTTGAAGTCCTTCAACCAATTACTGCATTGTCGCCAAATTATTGCATTATTTGCAAGATTATATTTATAAATATCGAATAAAGTTGGATATTTAATAATCAAATTTCTGAATAATATACAAAGATTGATTGAAAGATAAATACAGGTAAATACTTTAGAATATATTATTACATTTTATATGTATTTATTTACCGGTACCGGTAATAAAATAAAATTGACAAGCAACTAAAATCTACACGCCGCATGCCGCATGTAAAATAAAAATAAAATAAATTAAGTTCAGGTTAGAAAACACGTATTGAAGATAAAAAAGGTTTAAGATTGAAGAAAATATAATTTATAATTTATTTTTTATTTACTATTATATTATTTGCATACAACCGGTACTATTATACAGTAACAGTAGAGCAGAATATTAACGAAATATTAAAATATTAATTAACGAATATTAAAACAACGGAACATTAAACTTTACAGTTTGTTAATAATCCGGTAAGCCCTGTGCTGTTTGTATAGGGGTACTACAGTATTATAGAATGACATGAGATCAGCCATGGTAGGGTCCCTTTGTTGCTGGTCCATCATATAGAGCGTATATAGATTGCCTGATAACTTTATAGAAGTAAAGGTGTCTGAGTCTGTACTCCCAGATATTCCCATTGGCGATATCTCCTTTGCAGAAGTGAAGGCTGCTGCAAAGAGCATTAAGACCAATCGTGCCAGTGGAGTAGATGGTGTTCCCCCTGAGGTCTTTAAAATACCTGAGTGTTTAAAGCTCATCTATCCCATCATAGTAGACATGTACCGTACAACAAGAGTCCCCCAAGAAATGAAAACAAATAAGTTGGTGCCAGTTCCCAAGAAGGGCAACCTAACACTCTATGGTTCTTTTCGGGGAATCTCATTGATCTCGATTGCTGCAAAGCTATACAATAGGATTCTATTAAATCGCATCAGGGATCCCATTGAGAGACTGCTCCGTGGAAATCAGAATGGGTTTCGTAAAGGTCGTGGGACCATGGAGCCCATTTTGGCACTTAGAAGGATAATTGAAGAATTATCAAAAAAGAAAGACAGGCATCTGGCTGTTATCTTTGTTGACTTCTTCAAGGCCTTTGATTCAGTCTCTCGCTCACGTATGTTCAGCATACTTTCATTATATGGGATTCCTGATGAAATTATAGCAGCAATCAGATCAGTATACGATGGTTCGACAACATTTGTGTCTACTGTTGACGGTGACACAGAACCATTTGAAGTGTTATGGGGCGTCCTCCAAGGAGACACACTTGCACCATTCTTATTCATTATTGTGGTTGACTATGTTCTACGCATGTCCTTAGATCATCATAATGATGATGGGGTGATGATAACTCCACCTACTGGCTCCAGAAGTCGAAGAAATCCTGCCAAGTACCTAACTGATCTAGACTTTGCTGATGACTTAGGAGTACTCTCAGAATCATTAGAGGGAGCCCAACGGCTCCTCAGCTCATTAGAACATGCTGCTTCTAGTGTTGGTCTTTTTATTAACTCCAGAAAGACCAAAATTCTGACAGTTAACTTTGAAAGTCCTCAGCAAGTCTCTGATCGGATGAGCATAAGCTCAAAGGATGGTATGCTTGAGCATGTCGATGACTTTTGTTACCTGGGATCATGGATCCGGAAGTCAGGTGAGGACCTTCGAATACGTAAGGGAAAGGCATGGGCAGCCTTGAATAGGCTTTCCAGGATTTGGAAGTCACCGAGAATTAATCGGAAACTTAAGGTCCGATTATTTAGAGCAGCAGTAGTTCCAGTACTCCTCTACGGGAGTCCATGCTGGGCTCTAACTGCTGAGGACACCAAATCTCTGGATGGCACATTCACAAGAATGCTACGCCGGGTTCATTGTGTCAAGTAATATGCACACATCTCCAACCAGACACTATATAACATTGGAGGTGTCTCATTGGTTCCCCCAAGCTTGACACTAGAACAAAATCGCCTCCGCTTTGCAGGACATTGCTTTCGCCGTGAGGACCAGCCAGTGCATAATCTTGTACTTTGGCAGCCTCATGGAGTGAATAAGCATGGTGGACAGCCCATGACTTTCTTGAGACGCATCTTAAAGGACACTGGCCTTAAAGATGCGGATGATCTAGCAAATGTCATGGGTGATAGGGAGTTGTGGCGGTGCAATTTTGTTGACAAGCCGGCACAGCATTCTTAAAAATGCAGCTGCAATGCAGCATGCCGATCCTAGTAGTATCATATAGAGAACCTTGTTGTCCCAACGCGTACCTACTCCACCTTTTGGCAAAGTAGATGCTACGGCTCCAACAACCATAGAACTTTGATATTCCTGAGACTTACCTAGCCTATCGATAATCCCGCTGCTAAGAAACTTTCGGGGCGCTACTAATTTCGCATACAAATACCTAGCTATGTTAGTCCTATTACCATACCTGATGTTCAGTGTATCCCAAACTTGTCTTAATCCATCTGGATGTCCAATAAACTTTAACGCAATTAACTTGGGAGATCCTTCCAAGCACTCGATGAGGAATCTAAGTTTCTCTCTGTTGGATAGTACAGAGTTCTGTATGTTATCTTTATAATATTCATTAAAAGGTAACCATTTCATCTCATCTCCATTGAACTTGACGACCTCTCCTACCTTTACCACTTGACGGGCTTCAGTTCTAGCCATTTGACGTGTAAAATTTTCTTGAGCCACCGTATTATTTAATATCGAGTTATCGGTATATAGATTTCACGGATTATGATCAGATCTGTATGGAATATCATTATCAAAGGGTTTATAATTACCCTTGATAGGGTTTACTATAGGAGTTTCTACTTCACTAGCAGTATATATGCGTGTAGGCTCCACACCTTGTGCATGAAATACTTCAGACCTAACAGGTTGACACATTGTTACAGGGGGTGGTGGTATACCCATTTGTATATTTACTAATTTATCGCGCTCTAAAGCGATACTCTGTTGTACTTCTTGTAACTCTAACCTACTCTCTCTTACTGTTCCCTTTAACTGCTGAACAGTCCCTTCCAACTCTCGGACCTGCTGGGAAGAACGTAGTTTATGTTTTTCCAGCTGCCCGAGCAGGCGATCCATCCCCCGCCGTCCCTTGTCTACCCACTCAACCGCTGCCGCGGGAGCTGCCAACGTGGTAGCCGGGTGACGCGTGGGGACGACGGGAGACAATTCATTTATGTCTTGCTCGGCGTCCAGAAACGGGAGTGATTCAGGGGCTAGTCTATTGGGCACAGATAGTTTAGTACTGTGCAAAGGGAATTTAGAGTTAGGTTCTATAAGTACAGGGGTCTCTAGCACTGGAGTGACTTCAATGACAGGCCTAATTATTTCGGGCTCATCTACTATAGTAGGGAGTCTTTCTACTCTAATAATTTGGTCTGTAGGCTCAGGATTACTTAAATCTACACTAGCTAGTTGCCTTCTCACAGCTGGAGGCAAATTAGGCAATTTCTGACGGTGTGGCATTCTTCTACGTCCGCTGGAACGAGATTTATTTCCTCTACCTTCAGAATCTGTTGTATCGCCCGGTAAATCCCTGTCTCCGGGGAGTAGATCGACTTAGCAGCTGCATCTGAGTAGCTGTTCTCTGTTTATTTAAGTAATCTTGCTTCGCTTGAAGATTTCCAACTCTAGTTGGGTTGCCTCTTCAGATGCTCGTCTTTCTGCTTCAGCCACTGCCGCTTTTCTTTCAGATTCTGCCGCTGCCGCTGCCGCCTTTCTTTCAGTCTCTGCCACTTTCCTTTCAGATTCTGCCGCGACCGCTGCCGCTTTTCTTTCCGCCTCTGCAGCTTTCCTTTCAGATTCTGCCGCGACCACTGCCACTTTTCTTTCAGCCTCTGCCATTTTCCTTTTAGATGCTGCCGCGACCGCTGCCCTTCAGTCTTCTATTTGCTTTTTCTTTAGCTGCTCTTCTTGGTCCATAGCGATGAGGATGCTTTCATCAAATTTAGCCTGTTCCGCGGCTAATATTTCCGCATCTAACGAGTCCAACACAAATTTGGCTGCCTCACTATTAGGGTGAAGTCCAGCTAGCCGTCTCCTTAACTCTTTGTCACCTATAAATCGTTGATAGTCCGACAGATAGATGTCAATAGCATCCTTCTTCTGAGGTTTCTCGGATGTAACTTCGCCTTCCACCTGAGAAAAGGTAGCATCTGTTGATTCTCCGTGGGTCATGCGCTCGGTTAGCTGAGCTTTCCATTGTGTCGTTCCCTGGACTTTAAGACTCACCCGTTGGAACCAAGTTTTTATGGCCACTTGCAATGAAGTGTCTTGGCTCCTCTTCGAGGCTTCCTCAAAGGCCGAAAGCATTAGTCTGATCCGTAAAATTCGTTCTCGCACTTGATAAAGCTGCTCTCCCTGCTCTTGAGGTCCTTGACGTTGTTGAAACAGGTGTTCCTCTAATCGCTCCAAAGAGCTGAAGAATCCCTGGACATATCCTGCTGCTGACCTCTTCCACACAGCTGGATCTCGAGTGTCCCTTACTACTCCCATCCTATATAAGTCCTCCCAGGCAGCTTCCGATAAGTTAAACGGGAGTCCGGGTCCGGGGAAGTTCCATTGCGCCTCGACAATAGACCTTAATTCCTCCATCGTGTATCCTGCATAACTGTCCCTGGTCGATCGCTTACTTCTTGCCCAATCAATTTGATGTTCTTCCACAGCGATCAACACTCTAGTGAGTAAGGCTCCAGGAAGAATTAGAAGTGGGTCTGGATAAACCGCTTCTGCCATCCTTGCTCCGATCTCGGACGTCAACTCTAAAGTATCTGAACTACTAAAGTTATCGTGCTGTTGAGTAATATTTCTCGGCTCGGGTGCTGCTGCTGTTTAACAGCTGCTTCTAGGTCCCGCTTAACTTGAGCCCTAGTGCCTATAATAGACCTATGGTGCTTTACTAGCCTAGGGTCTGATACTACTACTGTAGGGATGACCTTTCTTACAGTAGGAGGGGACTTGGACTTCGGTCTCAGATGTTCTATACTCTTATCTGAGTCACAGACTGTTCTTTCTAGGAAACTATCTGACAGGGTTTGCTTTGTGTCAGCCATGATTTATTTTACAGTTGAATGCCTACTACTATAACGACAGTTAAAGCAAGTCTATTAATTCAGTATCAACTGTAAGCCTAGTAATTGATTACCGATACCGTTACTCAATGTAACGTGATATATGTGTGATATTAAAATACCGGTATACACTTATAGTATATATATAAGTATTGTTACAGACTAGGATTAGTCACAGAATACCGGTATATAATTTCAGCCTAAATTTATATAAATATATATAATAAGCCTACCATAAATACCGGTATATACCTATAGTATATATAAGTATTATTACAGACTAGGATTAGTCACAGAATACCGGTATATAATTTCAGCCTAAATTTATATAAATATATATAATAAGCCTACCGTAAATACCGGTATACACCTATAGTATATACAGGGTGATCCGAAAGTTTCTGACCCCCCAGTATATCTTACTCAAAGTAATGTTTTGGATAAACGAATAAAATTGTATATATTTCCAATTCACACAACCAAAGGGCATATATTTTTCTATCAAAAAAGTTACAAATGATACCACCTGGGCCTAGAGTCCATCATCAATTAGCTAATACTTGGTGTTCCTTCCATTCTCCTTGATCACCTCATGGATCCGGCGTGGAAATGACAGAGCAAGATCTGAAAGCCAGTTCTGATCCAGACCAACCCATGTCTCCTTAACTCTATCAATGAGCTGCTGACGATTACGTGGTCTAGGTTCAATGAATATCGAATCCTGGAGCTCTGCCCAGACATGCTCTATGGGATTAAGGTCAGGAGAATTGCCCGGCCAAGTTTCCCATACCACTCCAAAATTTCCGAACTTCGCCTTAATCTGAGCAATGGATTGTTTAGCTGTATGCGGTTTGGCA
Organism: Nemertoderma westbladi; assembly: GCA_032718475.1. Lineage (NCBI taxonomy): Eukaryota > Metazoa > Xenacoelomorpha > Nemertodermatida > Nemertodermatidae > Nemertoderma > Nemertoderma westbladi. The sequence goes on along the minus strand of JAUCBJ010008330.1, from coordinate 9,231 downwards.
CCATCCTGTTGAAGAATCCTTAACTCAGAGCGAGGAAATAACTTCTTATCATCCAAAGCTCTATGATAAACTGGCAATATCTGTTCCCTATATAGTGCTCCATCCACAGTTGTGTTCTGTGGGACAATGTAAAGTTCAGACCGGCCATATCGGCTTATTCCTCCAGCCACCATAATTTTCAGTGGAAACTTAGGAACCACAATGGCTGGTATCGTCCCAGGATCGCTTGTTCGAATTCTGCGATTCTGCTTGTTTGGCTTAGGGTTGAGAACAACTGGGGACTCATCTCTAAACAAAATATGGCTGAGCTTCATTCGTGCAGGACGAGAATTGTTAGCAAAGCCATCTTTGATCATCTTGTTCGCAAATGTCAAGCGATCATTGACATTCTTTGCCGACAGCATTGGTTTAACTGTCTGTTTATATGCTGTTTTACCCCACTCAGTTGATTTAACCATCCTCCGAACTGTAGTGGCACCAACGGACTTTCCTCTATTCTTGTAAAAATCGCTGAAGTTGATCTTCTTCGTCACTTTCCGAATGCCAATGAACTGATCCTTAGTCATTTTTGTTATCTGTTTCTTTGAATCAGGTGTCATTTTCGTTGGTCTTCCAGAGCGTTTAGAGTCTTTAATTGTTCCAGAATTTGTTCTGACCCACTTTCTAACAGTGTTAACCGAAATTTTGAGATCCCTAGAAATTTTCTTTATCCCATCTCCACGTAAAAATAAGGTTTGAATTTCAATCCTCTTTTTCTCACGATTAGTTGGTGCCATACTGTTGTTATGAGCTGAAGCAATGACCAAAATTGTGAACCAAAAGTGCAGAGTACTGCTGTAGGCTACTTAAACTTCCATAACCTACAACTGTGCACCTACAACTGTCTACTCTGCTAGTTTACTAGAACTACAAAACTATAATTATAGCCACGGTCCGAAAGTTTCTGACCCCCGGGTCAGAAACTTTTGGATCACCCTGTATAAGTATTATTATAGACTAGGATTAGTCACAGAATACCGGTATATAATTTCAGCCTAAATTTATATAAATATATATAATAAGCCTACCGTAAATACCGGTATACACCCATAGTATATATAAGTATTATTATAGACTAGGATTAGTCACAGAATACCGGTATATAATTTCAGCCTAAATTTATATAAATATATATAATAAGCCTACCGTAAATACCGGTAATGTCAATTATTTTATAATAACTGAATTTCTTAATTTTAGGGTTACTTCCCTTTACTTTATTACTGTTATTAAGCAGTAATCCAACTGATATTAAGACCTAATTGATGTATAACAGGCCTACTATTTTATAAATCTGATTGAGAGTTGATTTATAAATATATATATACCCGTACAATGGGTTTTGACAATGTTTGAAATAAATGTTATTATTTCTGGTTAAGGAGTCACTACACAGATAATTCTTCTTTACTAAGTTACTTATCACTACAAATTACTTACAATTACAGTTTGAGATTACAATCTCTAAATAAACACTAAAAGTTACACGTACAATTTATAGGGTAATTTTACAAGAAATCTACAAACCAGTCTAACAAGGAGTTAGAATTTCTGGATCTTACAAACTGACAGGAAACTACAGTATTGGAAAAACAATAAAGTAGTAGTAAGTAAGTTGCGTTGTCCAGATAAGAAAATACCACCGTCTGACGACTTATAGTCTTAGCTCTATAAGTACTACGTTATGTACCCGGAGTGTCCTTACCTAGAGGTTAATTACCGAAGCCAACCAGAGCTAACGTGCCTATTAACCACGTTATAACACAAATATACTGCCTACACACTAAATTACTTTAGGAAAGCACTGTACGCTAAACCCTAAATTAGGTACAAGTACTTATAAAACAAATAACCAGCAGTTAAATATACTTGAACAGCCAAAAGAACCACGGTATCATCTGCTGGAGTGACCGGAGCACAAAATCACTAGTCTTTACCTACGCCAAGCAGCCCTGATGTAGTACAGGGGTTAATTTAACTATATTGGTATGTATAACAAGCACAATTAATGTAGGAATAAACTTGGGGAGTTGGTGGTTGGAATACTTCCATAGACACTGAATAATAAATATTACGCTACCCGTGCAGACTATTTAAATAAAATACAGACCAAATGCTGGCAGACTACTGTCAAGCCTAAATAAACTACAGTATATGCAGACTCCGAAATGGTTAGTTAGTAGGCGTTCTAACCGAGTAGTATGACTTATTCTTTCGGGGGGGATTTACCTTACAACACTGGATGCCCCCACCTTCCTAACTAGCACTTTTTCGGACAGACACTCTACACACACTGCAATCGCTTCAGACCTAACAACAGTTAGACAACAATCCGGCCTACAAATTATTTATACAATCTGAGCAGGCTTACCCGCCTTCTGCTCAATATTACACTTACAGATAAATAAAATTGACAGTTTTAAATAAGCTCTAAAAGAAATAAGGGGTGTACAGTCCCTACTCTCTTAAATAGCCTACCAATATACAATATATCACAATCGAAATAATACTAGTACCGGTAAGTACCGGTTCGGGTGGTTAGGTAGTTAGGCCTACAGTTTACCGTCCGACCAGTACATTCGACTTTATTGCCTACAGTGCATTAAAGAAACTATAAAATCTATTATTGTTCTTACCAGAACATTAGACAAATATATTTATTGTCTACTGTGCAATCAAGAGTTTAAAACTATTAATATTCGCGCTTTTAGACCTTTAGCAGTTTAACCTGCCAATTTTAGTTGTCCTTTTGTTTATAAATCGACTTTAGCCTATATCAATTATTTAATGTACTGAAGTTACATCAGCCGAAGCCAGTCTGTGCGTGACCTTTCACCCACAGTTAAGGGAGACTGGATTCGGATGCTTTGATAGTGATTGCAGTGTAGACCTACTGTATTATTGGATTGATCGTTAATATATAATCTCTGACAATATATTTACTTTCGGGGAAATATTAACAGTTCCTTTAGGACGTGGCGCTTTAAGTATAAAAACAGAGTTATGACTTATGCTAATCACAACTAGATGGCCACAGAGTTTCGTAAAAAGCGCATTCTTTAGGAGATGCTTTATTAACCTTCACACTACTTCACACGACTTCACACTACTTCACACTACTTCGCACTGATCTGCCGACCGTCACTGAATTTGATCATATATAAGGAAGATCGCAACTGACACATGTAGGGATTATGAAATAGCATTTAATTCACACAAAAACACTATAATGTAAGTCGCAGTTGCTACCGGTAAACCTGTTCCTCTCACCTTCAGTAATCAAGAAGATTGGGGGTTTTATGATTATTTATCGGTATTCTCCAAATATAACAGCAATATCCATTAACATAACAACAATTAATGACAGAAGTAAAATAATGTGGTGAACAGTCAGTATGTGTTACATAATGCAGTTATGAAATGTGTATCCAAGTAAGGTAGTTGAATTGTTAATAGTTCTACGTTCTTGTAATCAAAGCCATTTGATGTTTAGGCCAAAGTCTGAAACTTCCACAACAGAAGTACAGAAGATTCCAAGCCGGTTCTGAGGCTCAGAAAAAGGTAAACAATTGCACGGGTTTCCATAGGCCTCTGTTCGACATAAGGGGGAAAATCGCTCTGATTGGCTGACTAGGAAGAACAAAGAAAAATTCCATGTCCACAGAGAATCAGCTGATAGATTTCGTCATCGGGGCTCTGATTCCTTCCCGTCACGGCGTTGAATACATTTAGGGCTATTTTAGAGTATTCTGCGCATTGCGGAAAAAATGAATTGTTATGTCCGCAAAAGCACCTACACTGCGCATTGCGGGAAAAATGACTTGTCCGCATGTCTGCAAAAGCTTTTACAGTTATCTCTGTATTCTTTCTCTCTTTTGTTGGTTTTCTCTATATTATTATTTACGGTGTTAATTATGTTAGAATAATGGACTGACCCGTTGATATATTTGTATGGTTTGTCAATACTGTAATATACTACTACAGTACTACTAAGAGTAATTTAAGTTTACGGATATTGCGGAATGACGTCCTCCGTGACAAGGCCATTATAATTTGTGGAAGTAAAGGCCCGTTCACATCCAACGGAACAGTACACCGTGCAGTGTACCGCAGGGCCAGCGGTACAGAGTTGACTGTGAACGACCCAACAGGTAGTTGTGAGCTAAACCGCGCGGTTTACCGCAGCCCATTTAAACAATGTTAAAACAATTAATGTAATTTCCTGTTGAATTCACAGTCCAAAGATAGACAATCAGTTACCGTAACGGTACCGTTGGGTGTGAACGGGCTCCGGGTAGTGTACCGCTGCTGGCTTACTGCTTCAATACCGCCAGACTACTTGACTGCTCACGCACCTGTGCACCGTTGGATGTGAACGGGGCTTTACTGTATAGTAAGTTCTATAGAGATCTTTAAGTACCACGGTTTAAATAAATTAGTTATTGCCGACAGCCGTTCCACCCCCACAGGTTTCTTCATGGCTAAATTACAGTATATTAAAATTTATTGCTAAAATAAAATTTACAGGTATACAAATTTATAACTGCAGGGCAGTGAAGATAAATGTAACTAACGGCTGTCGGCAATAACTAATTTATTTAAACTGTTGTACTTAAATACCTCTATAGAACTTACTACAGTAACTTCCACAAACTACAGTAAGAGTAATTAATTCAGTGCTATCTCCATATATCATCACAATATTTGCACAAGTTAACCAACAAATATTATAAACAAGCAGTAAATCAGTGCAATTCAGTTATTTAGTATATTAAGCATAGTCAGCCATATGCAGTTTCAGCCATTGTGAGTATACAGCCATGCGGTAGGCCTAGATGTTAACGGCAAAAACATCCTTTTACTATCAGCAAAACTGCAGAATGAATCTTGCCTAGCTGATCGAGGGTAAGGAATTCTCAGAATCATGACGGCACAGCCAGTTGCTGGTCAACTTCCAATAGAAAGTCGCCATGCGGCATTGCCATTTGCTCCAAATAAGATTAGCCCACAGCTATGAAAATAAACAATAGATTCCATTGACTGTTATAACCCAGATGTGTAACTTACTGACTGATGTGTACTGAAATCGAACACTTCGGGGCGTATGGATATATACATACATCCTACAGAATTGGACGTATAGATATGACATTTTATAGAGTTTGGAGTAGACTTAAGCTTCTCGCTACAAAAATATGCATTTTAGGGTACAGAAGCTTTAACACCATTCTTGTTCATAATTGTGGTTGACTATGTTCTACGCATGCCCTTAGATCATCATAATGATGATGGGGTGATGATAACTCCACCTACTGGCTCCAGAAGTCGAGGAAATCCTGCCAAGTACCTAACTGATCTAGACTTTGCTGATGACTTACGAGTACTCTCAGAATCACCAGAGTGGGCCCAACGGCTCCTCAGCTCATAATAATAATAATAATAATAATATATTTATTTATCAGCGCCTATTAAAATTAATTAAAAAGTTCTCTAGGCACACAGCGCTAACAGGCTGCTTCTAGTGTTGGTCTATTTATTAACACCAAAAAACCAACATTTTGACAGTTAACCTTGAAAGTCCTCAACAAGTCTCTGTCCGGATGAGCATAAGCTCAAAGGATGTTATGCTTGAGCATGTGGATGACTTCTATTACCTTGGATAATGGATCCGGAAGTCATTTCTTCTAATACGTAAGGGAAAGGCATGGGCAGCCTTGAATAGGCTTGCCCGTATTTGGAAGTCACATAAAATTCATAGGAATCTTAAGGTCCGATTATTTAGAGCAGCAATAGTTCCAGTACTCCTCTATGGGAGTCCATGCTGGGCTCTAATTGCTGAGGATACCAAATCTCTGGATGGCACATTCATAAGAATGCTACGCCGGGTTCACTGTGTCAAGTGCAATGCACACCTCTCAAAACAGACACTATAAAACATTGGAGGTGTCTCATAGGTTCCCCCAAGCTTGACACTAGAACAAAGCCGCCACCGCTTTGCAGGACATTGCTTTCGCCGTGATTTGGCAGTCTCATGGAGTGAATAAGCATGATGGGCTGGGTAGCCCATGATTTTCTTGAGACGCATCTTAAAGGACACTGTCCTAGAAGATGCAAATGATCTAGCAAATGTCATGGGTGGTAAGGAGTTGTGGCGGCGCAATTTTCTGGACAAGCTGGCACAGCATTCTTTATATAATGCAGCTGCTTTGCAGCATGCCGATCCTAGTAGTAGTAGTAGTAGTAGTAGTAGTAGTAGTAGTAGCAGTAGTAGTAGTAGTACCGTGTATGTATATCTGCAAAATAAAATTATGGCTGTCTTGTAAAAGCTTTTGCGGACATAAAAAGCCATTTTTCTTTGCTATGTCTGCATGTGTGCTTTGGCGGACGTAACAAGCAACTTTCTCCGCAAGGCGCTTAAATACTCTAAAGGCTGGAGGAGCTCAGATGACGACATCTACCAGCTGATTTGCTGACGTGGAACTTTCCCTTGTTCTCTGTGTTCTTTGTTCGGCTCAGCTAGGCTCAGCCAATCAGAGCGATTTTCATTTTTCTTGGAAAAGAGCTATGTAAACCGAGCAAGTCTGTGTATGTCAGTAGTAGTTGTGTTTATCTTTTCTAAGCCAGAACACCGGCTTAGGATTCTTCTGTACTTCTGTAGAAGTTTCAGACTTTGGCCAGAACATTAGATGCCTTTGATTATCGAAACATAAACTATTACCAAACCAACAATGCTCACAATGCTCACTTACTTATCATCTTACTACATACTGCATTATTTTACTGTCTGTTATTAATGGTTATATCTGTTGATGGATATATTGTTATATTTGGAGAATACCGATAAAGAACCCAAAAAACCCCAATCTTATTGATTACTGAAGGTTAGAGGACAGGTTACCAGTAGCAATTGCGACTTACATTATAGTGGGTTTTGTGTGAATTAAATGATATTTCATAATCCCTACAGGTGTCAGCTGCTATCTTCCTTATATATGATCAAATTCAGTAACTGTCAGCAGATCAGTGTGAAGCAGTGTGAAGTTGTGTGCGGTGATGTGACTGGTAATAAAGCATCTCCTAATGAATGCGCCTTTTATGTAAATCAATAGACATCTAGTTGTGATTAGTATAAGTCATAACTCTGTTTTATACTTAAAGCGCCACGTCCTAAAGGAACTGTTAATATTTCCCCGAAAGTAAATATATTGTCAGAGATTATATAGTAACGATCAATCGAGTAATACAGTAGGTCTACAACGCAATAATAAGTCAAAGCATCCGAATCCAATCTCCCTTAACAGTGGGTGAATGGTCGCGCATAGACTGGCTTCGGCTAATGTTATTTCAGTAATAATAAATTGTCGTAGGCTAAAGTCGATTTATAAATTAGAAGACACCTAAAATTGGCGGGTTAAACTGCTAAAAGTCTAAAAGCGCGAACAGTAATAGTTTATACTTCTTTATTGCACGTAGACAATAAATTCGAATGTACCGGTCGGACGGTAACCTGTAGGCCTAACTGCCCAACCACCCAAACCGGTACTTGCGGGTACCAGTATTAGTTCGATTGTGAAATATTGTATATTGTAGGCTGTTCGGGGATTAGGGATTGATCACCCCTTACTCCTTTGTATGGTTTACTTATTTCTGTCAGTTTTATTTATCTGTAAGTGTAATATTGAGCAGAGGTCGTATAAGCCTGCTCAGATTGTATAAATAATTTGTAGGCTGGATGTTGTCTAGCTGTTGTTAAGTTTGAAGAGATTGCAGTGTGTGTAGAGTGTAGGTCCGATAAAGTACTAGTTAGGAAAGTAGGGGCATCTTGAGTTGTAAGGTAAATCCCCCCCCCCCCCCCCCCCGAAAGAATAAGTTGTACTACTCGGTTAGAACGCATACTAACTAACCATTTCGGAGTCTGCATATACTGTAGTTTATTTGGGCTTGACAGTAGTCTGCCAGCATTTGGTTTGCATTTTGTTTGTATAGTCTGCACGGGTAGCGTATTATTTATTATTCAGAGTTTATGCAAGTAGTCGCAACCTACACTACCCAAAGTTTATTCCTACAGTAATTGTGCTTGTTATACATACCGTTATAGTTAAATTAACCCCGGTACTACATCAGGGCTGCTTGGCGTAGGTAAAGACTGGTGATTTTATGCCCTAGTCACTCCAGCAGATGCCGTGGTTCTTTTAGCTGTTCAAGTATATTTAACTGCTGGTTATTTGTTATGTAAGTACTTGTACCTAATTTAGGGTTTAGTGTACAGTGCTTTCCGAAAGTAATTTAGTTTGTAGACAGTATATTTGTGTTTTAAAGTGGTTAATAGGCACGTTAGCTCTGGTAGGCTGCGGTAATTAACTTCTAGGTAAGGACACTCCGGGTACATAACGTAGTACTTATAGTGCTGTATAGCAAAAAGACTATAAGTCGTCAGACGGTGGTATTTTCTTATCTAGACAACACGGTGTATTTACTACTGCTTTATTATTTTCAAATACCGTAGTATCCTGTCCATTTGTAATAACCAGAAATTCTAACTCCCTGTTAGACTGGTTTGTAGATTCCCTGTAAAATTACCCTAAAATTTGTACGTGTAACCTTTTGGTGTTTATTTAGAGATTGTAATCTCACACAATAATTGTAAGTAATTTGTAGTAATAAGTAACTTAGTCAAGTAGAATTATTTGTTTTAGTGTCCAACAGGTAGCACTCCACTGAGAGTGTTTAGCTTTTGTGTAGTGACCCCCTCAACCAGAAACAATAACATTTGTTTCAAATATTGGCAAAAAACCCTTGTACGGGTACAAATATATTATAAATCAACTCCAACCGATTTATAAAATAGTAGGCCTGTTATACCTCAACTAGCTCTTAATATCAGTTAGGCTACTTCTTGATAACGGTAATAAAGTAAAGAAAAGTAACTTTTAAAATTCAGAAATTCAGTTATTATAAAATAATTGACATTGCCGGTATTTATAGTAGGCTTATTATATTTATTTATATAAATTTATGCTGAAATTATATACCGGTATTCTGTAATTAATTCTAGTATATAATCATACTTATATATACTATAAGTGTATGCTGTATACCGGTATTTAAGGTAGGCTTATTATATATATTTATATGAATCTAGGCTGAAATTATATACCGGTATTATGTGACTAAACCTAGTCTGTAATACTA
>JAUCBJ010008329.1:0-53540 GCA_032718475.1 Nemertoderma westbladi | reverse complement strand
CAGTGTTCACCTCCATTTTAATTAGCTTATCTTTCGCTTAATACCTTCCTTATGATACGAGTCAGGTCAGGTATTCTAGGTCATTGATCAATAAAACTTGCCACCTCCATGTAGCATAAAGGAGGTGCCACCTTTGGCTGCATTGAACCTTCTTTCTAGGGCAAATAGGGGTATATGGCCTGTCTAGGCCGATGGTAATGGCTGGTTAGGTGTAGTGTTCTGCGACCTGTACCTGGCAGCAGGGGTACAGGGCATGGCCCAGCAGATGATGTGCACAGCCAATGGTGGGTCATGTGCGTCAGAATAGGTATGGGTGATGGGCCTCATATCTGACTCCACTGCGACACCCACCCACTCTGTGGAATGGCAAACCAGGGTGTGGTATTTGCCCCGAGAGATGACTGGGCAAAAAAGCACCCCCAACCCCTACTATGGATTACATTAGTAATGCTGAGGTCCAGCCACTAGAGGCCAGTGCAATTGCTGGACACAATCGGCCTCACAGGCGTCAGTTATCTCCTGTCCAGCTGCCTGTCTCACACCCTACTGGAGAGCGAGCATCCAACAATTCTGTGAGTCCCTTTCCTGATGACCCTGGCTCACCAGGGAAGCCAGGATTATGAGGGGGAGAGGGATTCTGGAATTGGAGGCTACTCTCATGTTCCACCCCGACCAACCAAGCCATTGTAGTAGTAGTCGCGTGCCCAGAGGCACAGCACCAGACAGGCTGGCATTTAATTTGCTATAATTCCATATCGAGTAAATACGGACATATGAACCGTGAATGTTTGGAAGACAACGCAAAGTAAATAAACAACAGACTATTAAAGCAGATATTTACAAATACAACCCGAAATATACAGACAATAGTTCGTACGATATAGTGATATTGAGGACAAGTATTAGTAAAAATATCAATTAAAATCAATCCAATTACATCGGTCAAAGTATTGCTGGATCAGCTTCTTTTGGTACACATATAATATGTTGACGATTAGAACTAGTGTTAAATAAAATTATCAGTTAAGCTTAAAATCATTAAAATAAAAATCAAATCTATATCAATTCGGTCAAAGTATTGCTGGATCAGCTTCCTTTGGTACTAAAGGGACTACTACTAGGATCGGCATGCTGCATTGCAGCTGCATTTTTAAGAATGCTGTGCCGGCTTGTCAACAAAATTGCACCGCCACAACTCCCTATCACCCATGACATTTGCTAGATCATCCGCATCTTTAAGGCCAGTGTCCTTTAAGATGCGTCTCAAGAAAGTCATGGGCTGTCCACCATGCTTTTTCACTCCATGAGGCTGCCAAAGTACAAGATTATGCACTGGCTGGTCCTCACGGCGAAAGCAATGTCCTGCAAAGCGGAGGCGATTTTGTTCTAGTGTCAAGCTTGGGGGAACCAATGAGACACCTCCAATGTTATATAGTGTCTGGTTGGAGATGTGTGCATTGTACTTGACACAATGTACCCTGCGTAGCATTCTTGTGAATGTGCCATCCAGAGATTTGGTGTCCTCAGCAGTTAGAGCCCAGCATGGACTCCCGTAGAGGAGTACTGGAACTACTGCTGCTCTAAATAATCGGACCTTAAGTTTCCGATTAATTCTAGGTGACTTCCAAATCCTGGAAAGCCTATTCAAGGCTGCCCATGCCTAACCCTTACGTATTCGAAGGTCCTCACCTGACTTCCGGATCCATGATCCCAGGTAACAGAAGTCGTCCACATGCTCAAGCATACCATCCTTTGAGCTTATGCTCATCCGATCAGAGACTTGCTGAGGACTTTCAAAGTTAACTGTCAGAATTTTGGTCTTTCTGGAGTTAATAAAAAGACCAACACTAGAAGCAGCATGTTCTAATGAGCTGAGGAGCCGCTGGGCTCCCTCTAATGATTCTGAGAGTACTCCTAAGTCATCAGCAAAGTCTAGATCAGTTAGGTACTTGGCAGGATTTCCTCGACTTCTGGAGCCAGTAGGTGGAGTCATCATCACCCCATCATCATTATGATGATCTAAGGACATGCGTAGAACATAGTCAACCACAATAATGAACAAGAATGGTGCAAGTGTGTCTCCTTGGAGGACGCCCCATAACACTTCAAATGGTTCTGTGTCACCGTCAACAGTAGAGCCGTCCCACCAGGAATCTCATCTTGTACAGTAGCCATGGGACCGCCACTGTCTAAAGGGAACATTGCACCTAAAGCAAATAAAATTATCAGTTAAACTTAAGATTGATAGAATCCAAATAAAATCATAATCAGACAAATCGAATTATCGGTCAAAGTATTGCTGGATCCGCCTTCTTTTGGTACTAAAGGGAGCATTGCACCTAAAGCAGTTTTGGATGAAATTCACCCCACCCAATTCTGGGATTGTAAGTGATCCTGACTCGACCCGTGTCCTAAGTTGTCTCCTGTCATACCTGGCCGTGCAGAGAGACCTTACGCTTGGAAGCGGATACAGGGAGCTGCAAGTTTGCTGACAAGAGCTCAGTCCACCATGGGATTTAATTGTTGCGTGAGAAAGGTATCGACAGACAAGAAAATTACATTCTGTGGCATTCGGACCATTGCAGGCTCGTTGCAAGCAGCACATGTTGTCATAAGCGATCACGGCGGAGATTGGAGTTGTGTTTGTAATCTTGTGCAAAACAGCATTTGGCACGTAGCAGCTTACGTGCATCAGTCCACGCAGCACCTTCCTATAGGAAATTTCAAGTTCGCGCAGTTCCTTGTCAGTTAGCCGTCCCACCAGGAATCTCATCTTGTACAGTAGCCAAGGGACCGCCACTGTGTTCCATAGAGCGAAAAGTGTGCTCGGGTTTATTCTCCTTGCGGTCCAACCCTTCTGGTGGAAGGTCTCTGAGATTATTGTTAGATATCGTTTGAGTTCCTTCAATACTTCGGTCCTTTGTATATTTAGTGAGACGCCAAGGAATGATAATGACTTTGTTGGCTGTATAAGTACACCATTTATTTTAAGAAAACATGGAATCCCCTGACCATTACGTCCAGATCCTAGGATATAAGTCCATTCGGTCTTTGAGCCTTCCACAGATAGACCCACACGTTCGCGAGTTCACGAGAGATTATCACCATCATATCTTCTAGATCCTTAACTGACTCCCCGGTTAAAAATATATCATCCGCGTAACAAAAGAGATGGGAGTATGATGCCAGTTTTCCTGGACCGAATCCCGATTCCTTCAGTTTATCTGGTAAGAATCCGATATAGAAGGTGAATAATACAGGTGAGATTAATGAACCTTGCTTGAGGCCACGAGTCAACTTGATTCCAATGGACTCAACCAACTCCCCAAATTTCAGATGAATCATTGTTTTCCTATGGGGATTTAATACTTCCATTAGCTTGTCATGGAGAACGTGAAATTCGACACTGTCGAATGCTGACTTGATGTCCAGCTTGCACAGGATTGAATTCCTCCCATTTTCCCGTTGCATCTCCATTGTTCCATGATTACTGCTACACTAATATCTGTACCCAACCTTTTCCTATAGGCGAATTGCGAGCGGGGTTTAGGAAGTGCCATGAGGTATTCTGACAGAATCACAGCCTCAAACACTTTGGAAAGAATGCTTATAGAGGCGATAGGCCTGAATGAGTTGGTTTTTAGTGGATCCCTTTGTTTTCCTTTGAAAATGTTCATGACTACAGTCCTGCCAAAGCAAGAGGGGACCTTGCCCAGTCTGAGACAGGCATTCAATAGCTTGGCTATTGTGTCTGTAGCAATGTCCAGACTTACTAGGAGTATGTGCTCTATTACTAAAGATCCAAAATCTGGCGCTTTCCCTGGGGATATGGCTAGGATAGCCCTCCGTACTGTAGCTTTGGACACCGAAGGAATGTTACTGTGCTGGCACGCCACTGATATATTATGTTCCACTTCCCGTGTAAGATTTCCGTTTGCATCTGTCTGTGCTGTTTCTTTATATTGTTTAATTAGTTTCTCTTCCACATCCTTATTCGGGCTAATCATGGCCCTTGGGTTGATATTCCTCCAGAAATTTCGTGGATCCTTGTTTTCCAGCTGAGTGATTTTTTCCACTTCTTGAGATTCTTTATTGCGGAGGAGCCAGTTCTTGAGTCGCCTGACCCCACGTTTGGACTCCTTATATGATTCCTCTAACTTTGCACTTAAGACGCAGTCAGGTGCCGCTCTTTTCCACAGTGAGTGTAGCTGTTTTGTTTGCCTTGACCGCTGGGCCAAATTGGCAGATTTTATTCGGTGCTGGTGTCCTTGGCGCCTGTTCCTTTTTATTGGTATATGTTCTAATGAAGCTGTGAGAAATATTTGTTCAAGCTGGACTGCCGCTGCTTCCAAGTTGTCCTCCTTCCAGGTTGCGCTAGCATGTTGTGTTGCCCAGAACTCTTCTAACTTGGTACTAACCCTCTGGTTATAATCTGACAACTGTTGGGGCGTTGCTCGGTCCCAGTTAAACTGCGTTTGTTTAGTTTTCTTCCATCCTTGGGTGGGATTGATTCGAGTATTGACATTGCCTTTATCCATGATCGATATGTTAGCAATTACAGGTCTGTGGTCTGAGCAGTTTATAATCCCATCTTGGTCAGGATTATCATCAAGGACTTCGCCATTGGTAATGAGTGACCTTCCTGTCTTTGTTGTAAGAATATGGTCAATATAGGATGAGGAAGTTGGCCCTGCGTATGTGGATAATGGACCTGAGAAGCAACTGTATGTATCCGCTGCAAAAAGGTGTTGTTCATGCAGGAAGCGGGATAAGGTATAGGATATAGGGTATGGGATATAGGTGGATGCATTGTACCTATTGTATCGGGGTCCTTGTGTAGATCTGAGGTCTCCGTTTGTGTCTGACAGAATGAATGGAATATCATCAGAGTTATTAAGCAGTAAGGATTCCAGGCGATTCAGGTGGTGTTCATATTCATCGGTTGGTTTGCTGGCATGGTGAATCTGAGGCAAGTCACTATACTAGCCTCAGTTGACACACTAACACTCATGTCCCCAATACGACAAGGTGAGCTGACTGCCTTGGCAGATAAGCTTTCTCTTAGCGCAGTGGGTATTCAAGAGCACAGAATGCAGACTGGACAGACATATCTGATTAAGGACATGGGGGGCGGTTGGCGACTTGCCCTCGCATCAGCATATGATAGTGGCAATGTTGGAATTGGTCTATTGATGAATCCAACAGCATTGGACAAAATAGACCAAATCTCTAACCGCATCATCCATTGCCACTTCTCATGTTCTGGAAGATGGGTTAAGAAGTTTCCTAAGGTGGTTCTGATTGTATGCTACTCTCAAACTAGTGTTGCCCCTGTAGAGGAGGTGCAAAATTCTACCACAATCTACAAGCAGCTACTGATGGATTGGATCAGCATGCATTCTTAACATTCCTGGGATACTTTAATGCAAGTCTGCATCAATCACCTACATCGCCCTGGGTCTATAGCGATAGTGTTAACCGAAATTGCATCCATCTTCAGGATTCTATATCTGGAAATGGATTGTTTTCGGCTGGAAGCTGGAACCCAGTTCAAGAAGCGAACTGGAAAGCTATGGAATCATAGTGGATCCAGTGGTCACAAGTCCCAGATAGACCTTATTCTGTTTCGTAGGCAATACCGGAGCTCTATACAAGACTATAATGCATTTACACTTCGACCCTTCTCCTGTGGTCACTGCCTTATTGTGGCCAAGATAAGACTTAGTCTGCGTGCTAGCAGAACAACAACAACCACATAATTCAGAAGTGCCGAAATGACCTCTATAAGGTGCAGAAAGAGTCCCGACTCAAACATACTACAGCGGCCAAGAATGCAGTTAAGGCTGCATCTAGGTCCCTGAACAGGCAGTACTCTGTTAATCTACAGGAGCTAATAAACCAACAGGTTGATGCCATCAATGATGCTGACAACAGAAAGCAGGCAATCATCCCAGGCATGGAAATCGATCAACTTGCTTACTGGGCGGAAAAGCCAACCAACCACTATGGTTAAGGCAGAATCACCAGCCAATCGCCTCAATGGTTGGAAGACCCACTTTGAAAAGGTCCTCAATAATGACGGGTATTGCCTGATAACTGTATAGAAGTAAAAGTGTCTGAGTCTGTACTCCCAGATATTCTTATTGGCGATATCTCCTTTGCAGAAGTGAATGCTGCTGCAAAGAGCATTAAGACCAATCGTGCCAGTGGAGTAGATGGTGTTCCCCCTGAGGTCTTTAAAATACCTGAGTGTTTAAAGCTCATCTATTCCATCATAGTAGACTTGTACAGCACAACAAGAGTCACACAAGAAATGAAAACTCATAAGTTGGTGCCAGTTCCCAAGAAGGGCAACCTAACACTCTATGGTTCTTTTCAGGGAATCTCATTGATCTAGATTGCTGCAAAGCTATACAATAGAACTATATTAAATCGCATCAGGGATCCCATTGAAAGACTGCTCCGTGGAAATCAGAATGGGTTCTGTAAAGGTTGTGGGACCATGGAGCCCATTTTGGCACTTAGAAGGATAATTGAAGAGTTATAAAAAAAGAAAGATAGGCATCTGGCTGTTATTTTTGTTGACTTCTTCAACATAATTTCAGCATACTTTCATTATATGGGATTCCTGATAAAATTATTGCAGCAATCAGATCAGTATACAATGGATCGACAACATTTGTGTCTACTGTTGATGGTGACACAGAACCATTTGAAGTATTATGGGGAGTCCTCCAAGGAGACACACTTGAGCCATTCTTGTTCATAAGTATGGTTGACTATGTTCTACGCATGTCCTTAGATCATCATAATGATGATGGGGTGATGGTAACTACACCTACTGGCTCCAGAAGTCGAGGAAATCCTGCCTAAGTACCCAACTGATTATTATATCAGTTAGAACTTTCAAGTCAGAACTTTACTGATGACTTAAGAGTACTCTCAGAATCACTAGAGGCAGCCCAACGGCTCCTCAGCTCATTAGAACAGGCTGCTTCTAGTGTTGGTCTTTTTATTAACTCCTAAAAGACCAAAAATTTTACAGTTAACTTTGAAAGTCCTCAGCAAGTCTCTGACCGGATGAGCATAAGCTCAAAAGATGGTATGCTTGAGCATGTGGATGATATCTGTTACCTGGGATCATGGATACGGAAGTCAGGTGAGGACCTTCGAATACGTAAGGGAAAGGCATGGGCAGCCTTGAATAGGCTTTCCAGGATTTGGAAGTCACCGAGAATAAATCGGAAACTTAAGGTCCGATTATTTAGAGCAGCAGTAGTTCCAGTACTCCTCTATGGGAGTCCATGCTGGGCTCTAACTGCTGAGGACACCAAATCTCTGGATGGCTAAGGATGATCTTAAATTGGCCTACAACATCAGCCAGGAAAAGTACATACAGGATAAAATTGAAGCAATTACAACTGCTCACATACAGCAACAAGCAAGACTTACCTGCCAAACTGTGAATGAGGTATCTGGTCGGAAAAATTGCCTTAAAGCCGATAGTCCCGAAGAACGTGTGGGGAAGTGGAAAAATCACTTCAGCAACTTGCTTGGGCAGCCACCAAACATGTGGTCAGCCCTACAAGGAAAATATATGACAAGACACTACCTATAGAGACAGGGGACTTCACACCTGCCGAACTCCAAAGAAGCATTAAAATGATAATCATGTCCAATAATAAAACGAGTGGACTAGATGAAATCCCAGTGGAGGTATGGAAAACAGGAGTGCTAAACAGACCATTATTGAATGTTTGCAACTGGATGTTAAAAGGGGAAAAGCCTCCACCAATTTGGACTAAAGATCAACTAAAGCCTCTCCCCAAGAAAGGAGACCTCAGTATATCAAAAACTGTCGTGGGATCTGTCTGCTTGTGGTAGCTCCCAAAATATACAATAAAATGATTGATTATATATAGGATTAGGCCTCACATAGAGAAACTACTGCGTAAGAGCCAAAACGATTTCGACCAAGTAGATCAACAATAGCTCAGATACTTGCACTACGGAGACTGATTGAAGGAATTAAGTCAAAGAATCTCACCGCAGTCATGACTTTTGTGGACTTCAAGAAGGCATTCGACTCCATCCATAGAGGTGAAATGTTTGAAATCCTAACAGCTTATGGAATACCAGAAGTAATCGTTGCTGGCATTGGATTGTTATATTGTGACACAGAAGCACAGGTACTCTCACCAGATGGTGAAACTGAGTTTTTCTCAATCCTGGCTGGCATACTGCAAGGTGACACATTAGCACCATTACTATTTGTAATTGTACTGGATTATGCAATGAGGACGGCCACAAAGGGTGAAGATCTGGGATTCACACTTCAAGAATGCAGAAGTAGTAGATATCCGGCAACTACAGTCACAGACACTGACTTCGTGGATGACATCGCCCTGCTCTCTAATAAGCTAGCAGATGCACAGCTTCTAATTAATAAAGTGGAGAGGGCTGCTAAGGAGGTTGGATTGCATATAAATGCTACCAAGACCGAATTCATGACTTTTAATGTTGATAGAAACTTGACAACCATTGATAATAATCAACTAAGGAAGGTTGACAACTTCCAGTACCTAGGATCATGGATAGAGAGTAGCAAAAAGGACATAGAAGTTAGGAAAGCAAAGGCTTGGGTAGCTCTCTCAAAAATGGATACCATCTGGAAATCAGATCTCTCCAGGCACCTGAAGACTAAGTTCTTTCGAGCCACAGTGGAAAGTGTATTTTTATACGGGGGTGAGACCTGGACACTGACCAAATCACTTGAACAATGAATTGATGGTTGCTACACAAGACTACTAACACTAGGGCTAATCCTAAACAATTTTGGAGGTATCTTCTGGGTGGCAAACAAACATGTGCAGGAATACACATGAGGTCGAGTCTGCACAAAAATATGTAAGCTAAGTTTCAAGCGAACAAAGATCAACTCGACAGGAGGTCAAATCTAGAGAAACGATTAAATAACTCATGTGAAACATCAAGTGAGAACGCCCCCAGATTATCAACTGTCACAGTTAAGCGAGCTATCTCTTCACTTAATAAATGCAAGGCACCAGACGCACGAAGTTTGACAGTAGAACAGATACTGCACGCCAATGATCACATTATCTTCAACTTAATTACCAGTCTGCTAAATAGTTGTATTCGAATTGGATATGTCCCTGACATATTTGGAGAAACGATGGTATCCTGTATATACAAAGGTAAAAACAAAGATATTATGTGTCCAACGTCATACAGACCTATATCTTCGATATCTATTTTTGACAAAATAATGGAAGCCACAATTCTTGATAAATATCTCGAAACCATTCTCATACCGTTTGATACTCAGTGGGCATACCAACAGCGCATTGGAATGGACCTTATTGTTGTAAATATCTTAGAATGCATCGAGCTGTACCAATCACAGGGATCCCCTAGCTACTTCTGTCAACTTCATGTGGCCTCGGCATTCGATAGTGTTAACTATTGTATACTATTTGATAAACTAAGTGATCACATCAACCCTTTCATATGTAGACTCCTATGGAGCTATTACAATAAGGGGATCATGTTTCTAAAATTCAACTCTTTAATTGACTCAGAAGGTATTGTTATGTACAATGGAGTTAAACAAGGGTCCCTTATCTCACCGCTCCTATTTAATTTCTTTCTTAATGATGTGTTTGCAGCACTACACCAGTCAGGTAAAGGACACAGAGTGTTTAACGTAAACATGGGATCAACGTCATATGCAGATGATATTGGCTTACTCGCTTCATCACCATCGACTATTGAACTTCTGTCTACCATACTTACATTAGAGCTTGGAAAAATAGAATTAAAAATAGACCCGGACAAAATACATTGGACTCTACTTTCGTGGCGAATACAGACCTCATCTCCACCTTTCCTGGAAATTAATAACCACAAGTATGTGAAGTCAAACAGTCTCTGCTTCCTAGGTGTCAATATTGGAGGCTGAGGCAGCTCAACACCAGTTGATAAAATACGGAAAATTATATCACAGTACTGTGGAATCTTTTACCAAAAGTGATGGACTACGAGACACTATCCTGCTGAAACGATATCCTTGCTTTGGAGAACAGCCGCTGTCCCAGTAATATTATACCGTACTCAATATATCTTTGGAGCACTCTCTGTCACCAATCTTGACCGGATTGACGCACACTATAGGAAACAACTGAGGTCGCTGTTGAATGTTGGGAATTATGTATCGAACGAAACACTTTATGAACGTTACCCAGATAAGACCAATATCAATGGAAGCCTCTCGAGATGCTGTAAGAAAAATTATTTGCGCTGCTGACTGCCCAAACCTACACCTGGGTACATCTCTCAACTCTGCACTGCTAACCAACTCGTCACTGACTGGTGAATCATATTCATCCTATATCGGGTTGGATAGCGTCTATCAAACCGCCAGAAAGCGATACAGTCTGCCAATGCTGCGATGTATGATTTTTATAGATATGACCGGGAGAACTTACTTGGACGGGTCAATCCTCCCATGCCATCCATGAAGGCTATCATGGACAGTAACTTTATTTCGAAGCTATTCGCTATGAATGGAGTCACATTTACAATATACTCCGCAATTTATACTAATACTGTGCTCTCCTGTGTTCTGAACAAATTTTATTGTGTTGTCTCATTTTATTAATAATGTATTTTAATAGGGTCCTACTCGGACCCATGCATTTTAAACTGTGTCATAACTGAATTTTATGGACTAAATCCTATCGTGCTTACTTATTAATTTTAATTAAATGGAATTTTATCCGCCATATCCGACCATAGTTTGTTGGAATTTTCACCTATAATATATGGAAATACCTACTTAATAACTTTCGTTCAATAACGGAATGGTAAAATTATCACTATAATATCAATTAATTTGAATAATATACAAATCGATGTCTATAAGGCAGCCCAAAACATCAGCTGGAGACAACACATGACAAACACATGACACTGATATATTTTACAATAACACTAACAATGACAACTCTCTCCTACCAGACAATTATACTGATGCAAACGCCACATTTCAAAACGTAGATCCTGACCAAAATTTGAACTCTAACAATACTGACGGTAAATACTTCTCTGAGCAAAAATTTAATAACATTCCAAATAATTATTCATCATTCTCAGTATACCACCTAAACTGTAGGAGCTTAAATAAAAACCTTAGCGCAACAACTGACTACCTTGATTTACTAAACAAACAGTTTGACGTACTTACATTTACAGAAACTTTTCTAACAGACAATACTAACCTTACGATGATAAACATAGCAGGATACTCACAGCCGACAATAACAAACAGACAATACGGGAAACGGGACAGGGGAGGGACAGCCATTTACATCAAACATGGGCTAGACTTCACCCACCTAAGCGATATTAAAATCGAACATTGTGAATCTTCCTGGGTTAGAATTTCAAGATCAAAAAATAAAAAAAATAAAAAACCACTAATAATAGGTACTATATACCGCCCTGATTCCTGTGATCTACACAGTTTCCTTGAAAATCTAAATAATACTCTTTTCAATTTATCCAATGAAAATGTTGACATCATACTAACGGGAGATTTTAATATAGACCTACTAAAAAATACCAATAACTCTACAAATTATTTGCAAACTTTAGAATCAAACTCTTTCGAACAACTCATTAAGGTACCAACGAGAATCACCCCACATTCCAAAACACTTATAGATCATATAACAACTAATATACATGATAGAATGTTAACACCGGGTGTATTTTTAACGGAAGTAGGAACAACCGATCATTTATCCTCATTTGTTATAATCCAAAATTACTCATGTTTCTTTAACCAGCCAGACAAACTCTACGTATTTGACTATTCGAAATTTAACAAAGAAACCTTTTTAAGAGATTTACAAAACCCTAACACTTGGACATACACAAATAAAAATCTTACAACCGAAAATAAATTTGACGAGTTTTATAAAAATTTTGAATTAATTTCAAACACCCATCTACCAAAAAAAGAACTACAAAAAAAAGAAATTCCAAGAAAACCGTGGATGACCGATGGACTAATAAAATCAACGTTAAATAAAAATAAAATGTATGCCGCGCTATCAAAAAATATGACAGATGTCAAGTTAAATGAATACAAAAAATATCGAAATAAACTAACTAAACTTTTAAAACTAGCTGAAAAATTATACTTTAAAAAGCAATTCGATAAAAATAAAAATAACACCCGGAAAACGTGGCAAACTATAAATATGGCTTTAAAAAAAACAAAATTAAAATCATCACCAAAAAAAATTACGGTATCAAAAAATGGAAGGGAGATTGAAACTACTGACCCAGAGGAGATTTGCAGTGTTTTTAACAACCACTTCTCCACTATTGGACCACGCTTAGCTCAAAACATACCGACTACAAACAGAAACCCCACACGCTTTATTAATCACCGAAAACCGAACTCTCTCAGTCTTATTGAAACATCTACCACAGAAACTATTTATAACATACTGGATCTTAACAACTCCTGCTCTACAAACGACAGTTTCCCTATAAAAATAGTTAAATTAGCTGCATATGACATCGCCCCTCACCTTACTTACTTAATTAATCTCTCCATTAAAAACGGTTTCTTCCCTTCTACTCTCAAGTCAGCAAAAATTACCCCTGTCTTTAAATCTGGCGACCCTACTGATAAAAATAACTATAGACCAATCTCAATACTACCGCTATTTAGTAAACTATTTGAACGCGTCATAAACTCACAATTACTATCATATCTAAACAAATACTCTATACTATCAGACTGTCAATACGGATTCCGAACGCACTCAACAACCACAGACGCCATACTCACAGTTACTGAAAGACTACAACAAATACTGGACTCCCAAGACTCAGCATGCCTAATCTCTATAGATCTTAAAAAGGCCTTCGATACTTTACAACATAAAATACTTCTAAATAAGCTAGAATGCTACGGTATACGGGGTCTCCCTCATAAACTAATATCCAGTTTCTTAAATAACCGCACACATTTTGTTTCAATAGGCAACACAAAATCAGAACCGATACTGTCTCCCTGTGGAACCCCACAAGGAGCAATACTGAGCGCCACTTTATTCCTACTTTACATTAACGACCTACCCAATTGTACAACACTACTAGCAACCCTATTCGCAGACGACACTAACCTACTTTACAGCCATACAGACCCGACCATACTGACTGACACTGTAAACACAGAACTCCAAAAGGTCGAACAATGGCTTACTGACAATCAGCTCTCTTTAAACCTTAAAAAAACAGAACACCTAATTTTTACATTTAAAAAGGAACCTATAAATAACAATATAAATATGCAAAACTTACCAATCAAGAAAGTAACTCAAACAAAATTTTTAGGAATATGGATAGATAACAAACTTACATGGAAAAATCACTGCGCGTATGTACTAAAAAAAATCTCAAAATCTATAGGTATATTCTTCAAGTTACGTCACATCCTACCATTAGGCATTATGAAATTACTTTACTACGCTTTGATACAACCATATATTACGTACGGTATAGTGATCTGGGGAACTGCTAAACATGTTCATATTAATCCGATTAAAACTAAAATAAACAAATTAATTAGAGCAATTACCTTCAGTCACTACCGGAAACATGCACCACCACTATACAGACAATTAAATATACTACCTATAGACAAATTACACATACTTGAAACAGCTAAACTAATCTGGGAAATCCGTAATAACAAAAAACGATCTTTTATAACATCATTGTTCCAACAAACATCCACTTTACATACTTACAATACTCGATCAACGACACGCCAAAACTACTTTATACCTCGGACCCGACTATTACTAACTCAAAATTCATTAAAATATCACGGCGCCATTGTCTGGAACTCCTTAGACACCGACATAAAACAAAGCAAATCGAAAAAAACACTAGGTAGGAAACTAAAAATCAAATTAATTAATGAACTACAGTAAAAACAAAAATGATATAAATTAAATACAAATAAATATCAAACCTAATCTTCCAAAAAATAAGAATTTAATTATTTACAACAGATATCACAGGTAAAAAATAGTTGGAATACAACTATTGGTTATGGTTATGGATATGGCAGAATTGAACTTAGTAGTGGCTGGCGGCATCCCTTGAAATTCTCCCCCCCCCCCCCCCCCCCTCCCCCACCCACCCCTGATTGACCGATGGCAGGAACCGGCATTACTAGCTACCGCTACTGTCAGTTCCTGCCAGGGCACTTAAACATAATAGCACACAAAAAAATTGCAGAACATACAAACAAATTTGAAATGCTCTCAAGGTGAATTATATTTTAATTTGTTTTGTGAACTACTGTTTATTTAAATATTGTCTGTAAATTGTGTGCGGTCATTCTGGAACAAAATATAAGAGCCCTTACAGGCTCACATCAATCAACCGGTAGTTTTATTAGCACAGTGTAAGCAATTACTACACGTTCGTGGGGTCTTTGGGCAACAAAGTGAGCAAAGCCTTTAGCATATGGGTACCATTAACGACTTGTCTGCCGTTAGTCAGAAGTCTTCAACACAATAATCGTCCTCCTCTTGTGCCTCGTTGCGTTCGTTCGTTTTTGACTAAACTTCAGATTCTTTCTAAACTTTTAACTGACTACATACATAGCAAGTTTCGTTTAATTTCATCAAGGAATAACCGAGTTATTAGCGATCAAAAATTTACAACGACGACAGACAACTCGCCAATGGCACCCATATGCTAAGGCTTTGCTCACTTCGTGGCTCGCCCTACAGTACAGTAATCTAGCTAGTATAAAGCCAGTAAACTAGCTAGTATAATCTCATAATATTTTTCAATAAATATTTTACATCTAAATAATTCATGTTCGGATGGAGTTGTAGTAGGCCGATATTTTCTCGAAAAACCACGATTATACGGATATATTACAGGTTGGTGCCCCAGCAATAAACAAAAAGTTAGAATTGATGATAACATATAATTATTGTTTGTTCGAGATATATAACTACTGTATTTCAGCCTACAGCCCCAGTAATTAATGACGGTAGCCTACAGATTATAATTATCTTCAGGTTTCCAGGTCATCCGTATTATTCCATTTTAAAACAATAAGAAAAATTTATAAAATAACCCGAAGACCAAATAGGGTTTTAAATCAAAACGAAGCGCCTTAACTAGATTTTTTGTTTTTATCCATTATCTCAAAACTAATTACATAAGCGACACTGCCTTGAAGGTTACAATTATACAGTAAAGCATATAAGTCTTATTTAATTAGCATATATGTTTCTTAGATTGTTGATTTCTGATTGTAACCCGTCATTTTCCAGTTTCTTTTTTTTCACTTCTGTTACAAGTTCTTCAAGATCATTATTTCTTCCAACAATATTGTTTATGTAGGTGTCATCCTCCGCCATGCCTTCACAATAGATACCGGTACCATTTGTTTTTTTTTCGATTTCGCTTTTCTTTGGTGCTGGGAGTGGGAATATGTATATGGACTTTTTGAAGAAATAGATGTTTAACATTGAAAAAATTACCACCGCTACTATTAGAACCAAAATCGCTGCAACTGATATACTCAAGATTATTCGAAACCTCTTCAGACGCCTTTCAAAACCTTTAAGTTTCTTTTTAGATGCTTTCCTGTTGAAGGGTATTGAAGTTTCAGACGACATCCCTGGGTACTGTATGTCAGCGTCAGCTAGTACAGTAGATTGTATATTTTATGCGGATGAACAGAACAGAATGACAGTTTCTCTCTCAGTAGTATTGGCTAGTGTCAGTGAAATGTGTTATTCTATATGATAAATGTGTTATTCTCTCTCCTCAGTAGTAGGCCCTATTGGCTGTGCCAGTGAAATGTGTTATTTGGTACTGGTGCAGTATGCGTACACCACCCACCAAAATTTATCTACGGGCTAGTTTTTGTGATTTTTTTTTAATGAACCAGAACATGTTAGCTATTTTATTTTGAAAAAATAATGTTCTAGAACAAATATTTTTTGTTCTAGAACACTTTTTAGACAAAAGCCAGATTTGTATTTAAAAAGAAAGGGATGGTTATAAAACGTGTATAAAATACATAAAATATTTTTTTTTATATTTTGAAATTTTTCAATTAAATTATGATGATAGCTATTAAGATTTATGGTATTTAATAAATTTTAATCTTTTAACCAATAGATTTCGATAGAAATATAGTTTCGTATATTACAGTCATTAAAGTACATGTATTAGTTTCAATGTTCTAGAATGTTGCAAGATGTTCGCGCTTTTAGACCTTTAGCAGTTTAACCTGCCAATTTTAGTTGTCCTCTTGTTTATAAATCGACTTTAGCCAATATCAATTACCTAGTGTACTGAAGTTACATCAGCCGAAGCCAGTCCGTGCGCGGCGTATGACCCACCACGGTGTGGGAGACTGGATTCGGATTCCTTGAGAGTTATTGCAGTGTAGACCTACTGTATTATTCGATTGATCGTTACTATATAATCTCTGACAAATATATTTACTTTCGGGGAAAAATTAACAGTTCCTTTAGGACGTGGCGCTTTAAGTATAAAAACAGAGTTATGACTTATACTACTCACAACTAGATGGCCACAGAGTTTCGTAAATAGCGCATTCTTTAGGAGATGCTTTATTAACCTTCGCACTACTTCACACTACTTCGCACTAATCTGCCGACCGTCACTGAATTTGATCATATATAAGGAGGATCGCAACTGACACACGTAGGGATTATGAAATACAATTTAATTCACACAAAACCACTATTATTTTTAAGTCGCAGTTGCTACCGGTAAACCTGTTCCTCTTACCTCAGTAATCAAGAAGATTGAGGGGTTTATGATTATTTATCGGTATTCTCCAAATATAACAGCAATATCCATTAATATAACAACAATTATTAAAAGACTGTAAACAGAAGTAGTGCAGTGATTCAGTAATATGCAGTCAGTTAATGACAAGTTAGGTGTAAAATGAGTATGATCAGTGTTCCATGTTAATAGTTTTACGTTCTTATAATCAAGGCCATCTGATGTTCCTAGGACAAAGTCTGAAACTTCCACACAGAAGCACAGAAAATTCCGAGCTGGCTCTGATGCTCAGAAAATGGTAAACAAAGACCGTAATGCATTGCGCGAGTTTCCATAGGTTTCTGTTAGACATAAAGCGAAAATCGCTCTGATTGGCTGAATGAGGCAGAACAAAGAAACTCCACGTCCACAAAGAATCAGCTGACAGATTTCGTCATCTTGGTTCTAATTCCCTCCCGTCGCGTAGTTGGATAAATTTAGGGCTATTTTAGAGTATTCTGCGCATTGCGTAAAAATGACTTGTTATGTCCGCAAAAGCTTTTACACAAGAAATTCAAATATTCTTATATACTGTTCCAGAAAAAATATTTGTTCTAGAACACTTATTTTAAGAAACAAATAGCTAACATGTTCTAGAACAGTACAATAAAAGAAATTTTCAAAAACTAATAAGTACAAACAATTGGTGGGGGTGTATGTACGCATACTGCGCACCAGTACCGTGTTATTCTATATGATAAATGTGTTTATTGGCTAGTGCCAGATAAATGTGAAAAAAGTAAAAAGTAAATTTTCTTCGGCCGCTAAGACCAGGGATTACGCACAAAGTCTGACGACTTATTTCCAGTGCGGTCCCCCCAGAACTTTACTCCACAGAGGAAACTCCAGTACTCATTTAGCTACCACTTAAGGATGCAAGGCAGAGATGCGCCCTGGCTGGTCCCTTTAAAGCATTCGTGCCGAAACGAAAACTGCCCTGGCCCATGTGAGGATCGAACCCACGACCTACGGGAGATGTGAATGCAATGCAACCACTACACCAAGGTGGAACCTTTGGTTATAAGTTATTCAATGTGTTATTCTATAACCAACAATATTATTAACCTGAAAAGAGTCAGGTCTAATACACAACCAATACACTACCTAATACCATATAAAGTAAATAAACAGTTTCATTCTAAAATA
This sequence comes from Nemertoderma westbladi, assembly GCA_032718475.1. Taxonomy (NCBI): domain Eukaryota; kingdom Metazoa; phylum Xenacoelomorpha; order Nemertodermatida; family Nemertodermatidae; genus Nemertoderma; species Nemertoderma westbladi. The sequence goes on along the minus strand of JAUCBJ010008329.1, from coordinate 35,462 downwards.
TAACAAATTTTATAAGCATAATTTTGCTACAGTACCGTATGCCACTTCACCTTTTAAACCTTAATGAATGGGATAATCTTTTAGGCTCGTTAAGCCAAGGAATGCCTGTTCACCACCATGGGTGATCTTCCAAAGGAATCCCTTCCACTCTGTTTCCCAAGTTGCCTTGGTTCCCATTTATCGACCACTAAAGGATGAAAGCCGGGGTTGGGCTAGGCTGTAGCATTTAAAGCACTGTGCCCAAACAGTGCTGCCCCATCTACAGTAGGGATCGAACCAGGGCTCCCTAATCGGAAGCACAGTAATGTCACCACTAGACCAAGCTGCTGCTTGGTCATTGTTATTAAGGCAACAAAACTAGTTATAGAACACCCTAAATGTTATTTAACTATTGGCTCATTCCATGAAAAGGTCAACCTCCCCACTAATTTCGAAAAATGAGATGTAGCTTTTAATTTATACTTTTTTAGGTCGAAATTTATCGTACTTTTTTAATTCAGTGCTAAAAATTGTATCAACACGGTGGTTTCTCAAAAATAGTCTAATTACAAATTATGCACCTGCTCTGCACAAAATGTGAATAAAAGTGTGCAAAAGTTTCGTTTCCTGTAGGGACTTCCTATGACCAATAAATTAACATTTCTGAGCATGTACCAAATCAAAAACAAACCCATTTTCGAATTTTTTTGGTTTCATTTAATTTCACGGGTGTTTCATTCCTTTGTAATGAAATCGATCAAGTTAATCATGTGATGTCCCATACTTTACCTAAAATAGTGAAATTTTTAGTTTATTCACAGAGATGTAACTCAGCATAATCACCCAGTGGAATGCAAAGCACGTTTGTGTTGCGTCATCGTATAAAACAATTAGTTTCATCTTCACTCCCTCAGAATTTTCATGGCGGCCAATTGAAAATTGTCCCATACTTTACCATTAAAATGCGATTATATTAGTGCACTGTATTAATCTAATATGTGAAGCCAGGAGTGTTATAATACTCTAAGGCCATAGTAGGCCGTAAGAATATGAGTCTATATTTGAACTGAGAATCATTCCTCAGTCAAGAAATCTTTGGGTTTATGCATGTAAAGTCCCATTCTTTACCAAAAAACAACGAAATTTTTAATTTATACACAGAGAAGTAGTCTAACCCACCCAGTCCCAATCACCCAGAGGAATGCAAAGCTCGTTTGTGTTGCGTCATCTTAAGAAACAATTACCTGTAGTTTCATAATCTACTCCCTAGAAACATGACGGCCAATTGAAAATTGTCCCATACTTTACCATTATAATGGCGATTACATTTTAGTGCACTGTATTAATGTAATATATGAAACCTGGAGTTCAGGAGTGTTATAATGCTTTAGGGTGATAGTAGGGGGAAGCATAGAAGTATGTATTTGAACTAAGAATCATTCCTCAGTTAACTAATCTTTGAGTTTATGCATGTAAAGTCCCGTACTTTACAACAAATTTCAAAGAATGTAGTTTTTTAGCAGATAAGAAGATCGGTAAGTACAGTAATTGATACATTTTCAGAAAAATGGAAAGAATTTCTAAACTTTTTACAGACTACATGTGTACCAAGTTTGGTTATATTTCATCAATAATTGGCGGACTTATTTCGGTTTTTATCAAAATTTTGAAACTATCGGTACCAACAGACAGACTGTCTGATATGTGACCTTTGATTCATTAAACCTCAGATTCTTTCCAAACTTTTGACAGACTTCATACGTACCAGGTTTGGTTTAATTTCATCTATAAATGACAAGATTTATACAGTATTATCGATCAAAAATTAGACAGATGACAGACAGACAACTCCTCAACGGCACCCATATGCTAAGACTTCGGGTCAATTTGGGGGTCGCCCCACATTTTGCATCCATATCTTGGTTGGAAATACTTAGTTGCACTTTATTATCACTAATTATCCAGAAATTACTGTTATGGTAAGTGTAAGAGACCATTTTGACCATAAAATTCGTACAGGTCCCGTACTTTATCTAGCAATGTCCCATACTTTACCACACACACCACACTGTAAAAAATTAGCAATGTAGCAATTCGTCTGATATTTATATTTTTATTTAAGCTTAATAATACAGCTTTATCCTAAACATCAACTCAACACCGTACCTGCGCACAATTCGCTAAACTTTATAATTGAAATCATAAAATAAAAAAAACCATTTCGTACGAATCCGTACTTTACCTTAATTGGACAAGCTGGTGTTTACTCAAAAGTGACTAAGTCCCGCCATAAGCTTCGCGAAATCAAAGCTGATATTCGAAAGTTTATTCCAAGCACAATTTTGTGCACATATGTGCTGTGGATAACATTGTACAGGCAATCAAAGTTCAAAATTGTGTACGAATGTCCCGTACTTTACTTTGGAATGAGCCTATTATAGAACATATATAAAATAAAAAATATAATGTTCTAGAACATGTGGATAGTTATTTTTTAATTTTAAATTAGCTAGTAATTAAAAAAAAACAGATTTCAACTTATAATAATTTGTTGCCAAATGTTTTAACATTTTTACATTTTTATAGTTTCAAAAATACTAGCTAAGTAAAAAAAACACTAGCTACCATAACAACAACATATCTACTAATAATTACCAATAATAAAAATCGAAAAAATACCGTATTTTTTAAATTTAAAAATTTAAATTTAAATTTGTGTGGTCGGCCGTTCCTCGAACGGCATTACTATTGTATGTATCAGCAAAAATTGAAAATTCTAGTATGACATTTTCTGTACTATATTTTGTTTTTTGTTTATGTTTATTAACTACTTCTTCATTTATTAGCTAGGGGGCCGTCCAAGTATGACGATTTTCCCAACCCCCTCCCCCCCCCCCCTAAAGTGCTGACGTCATACTTGGACGGCCCCTAGTTACATTACGTATTTATCATTAGTTTGGATAGATTTATTTGAGGGTAACAACCACAAGATTTAGCAAATTTGATCGCACTGACCCTTGTTTTTAAATTTTCAGATAGTTCTAAAATGTTTAAATCATTAGAATGTTTATCAATACGGGGATTGTTTCTACACATATCTAAAGCCACTATTATGAAACAAAACTATCTAAAACAATATAAAAACAACTCAAAAGTGTTCTAGAATAAAAATGTTATAGTTACATTCAAGAAAACAATTAATAAAATAAATCCAAAAAATTTCAATTTTTTTCCTTATATTATATTTTATATAATCCTATATTTTTGCTTATATAGTTTTGCTGGGTGTCAAACATTTTTGCACTGTCATTGGTTACAAAATCTCTATCTTCCTCCCCTGATTCAAGTTTGCTGTCGCTTGAATCCGAGGTAACCGGTAAGTTACGGCGAGATATCTTATTATAGAATTTAGTGGTAGTTATTTACATTGAGGATGGAGTTTGACAAGAAGTATAATAAAGGCAGCATAATGGAAGTTTCTCAATTGAAGTTTCACAATAATGAAATAGGATTTACATCGGACATTCAGATAAAATCAATTTAAACGCAGTGCATCATCATATGACATCATTTTATGCCGGAACTGGGGGCATTTTGATGTGACCGCTAAAATGTAAATAAATTTAAAAAAAATAAAGAAAATTCTGCAGATTTTAAGAGATATCAATGAAGAAATAACGATAGTTGAAACGATTCATACATTTATTGCATAGGAAAATGCATTTTATTAAAGCACATATACACACATGGCCTACAATTAAACCAAAACACGTTGTGGGGCAGCATGAGATGCGTTTGCATTGCCACACAAGGGACATACAGAGACAGTATATTCAAGAATCATTCCTATACAAGGCAGTTATCAACAACTGTTCTATGTTTTCCGTTTTTTTGTATTCTGGCTTCAACACCATCTTGATTTCGGCCATGAGGTCTATTAAATTAAAGTTCTGGAATTTGTATTTCCCATCGGTCTGCTTTACACGGCGTTTCTGTCGGATATCCGGAGCTACAGTCAAGCGTAAATATGCAATCTCAACCAGAAGTTGCTTTTCGTTCAGTTTATCCAGAAGTTCTATAGAGGAAGAAGTGACTGGCCCTTGGTGTCTTTTACAATACCCGGGCGCGGGGCCACGTTTTCCTCTCTTGAGGTTACATGAACAATACCCGGGCACGGGGCCATGTTTTCCTCTCTTTGAGGTTACATGTATAATACCCGGGCGCGGGGCCATGTTTTCCTCTCTTTGAGGTTAAACGAACATTACCCGGGCGCGGGGCCACGTTTTCCTCTCTTTGAGGTTACTTGAACAATACCCGGGCGCGGGGCTACGTTTTCCTCTCTTTGAGGTTACATGAACAATACCCGGGCACGGGGCCATGTTTCCTCTCTTTGAGGTTACATGTATAATACCCGGGCGCGGGGCCACGTTTTCCTCTCTTTGCAGTTACATGTATAATACCCGGGCGCGGGGCCACGTTTTCCTCTCTTTGAGGTTACATGAACAATACCCGGGCGCGGGGCCACGTTTTCCTCTCTTTGCAGTTACATGTATAATACCCGGGCGCGGGGCCACGTTTTCCTCTCTTTGAGGTTACAAGAATATTACCCGGGCGCGGGGCCACGTTTTCCTCTCTTTGAGGTTACATGAACAATACCCGGGCACGGGGCCATGTTTTCCTCTCTTTGAGGTTACATGTATATTACCCGGGCGCGGGGCCACGTTTTCCTCTCTTTGAGGTTACATGAACATTACCCGGGCGCGGGGCCACGTTTTCCTCTCTTTGAGGTTACAAGAATATTACCCGGGCGCGGGGCCACGTTTTCTTTTTTCTCTCTTTGAGGTTACATGTATAATACCCGGGCGCGGGGCCACGTTTTCCTCTCTTTGAGGTTACATGAACAATACCCAGGCACGGGGCCATGTTTTAAACTTTAACCCTTTAATTATACTACAAATTCGTCTACTAAAATATTTGCTGTTTAAATCTCCATCTATTAAAATAACTCGTTGTCATTCGCCAAATTAAATTTATGTATTACTAAATACAATTATATATATAGACCTACAGTATAAACAAAAAATGTTAAAAAATCGCAGTCTGCCCCTACTAATTACCATAAATCTATCGCTAAATTAGCACTCCTAATACATAGTCCCTATCCTTCCTATTCTTATCTATCTACTTTCTACTCTACCTTACCTACATTATCTATCTACTTTCTACTCTACCTTACCTACATTATCTATCTATCTATATGCCATCTTCTTCTTCACCTCTCTATTCTGCATCTGCAACACCCTACAGTATAATATTACTTCAAACCACTACTTACTACATCCATTCTATCAAATGTTACATATATTTACATTTTATATAATCCCATCCTACTGGTGGGCAGCCGTTTACTAGCCCTGCTATTTGGCTGTTCTCCAGTACCCATTTATATAGAACTTACCATATATAGTATGTATTCATGTTAATTTCTATTTTATACTGAGTTATTGTTATTTTGAATTATTATTTGAAGGGTAAAAATAAACATTGAAACATTGAAAACAATCCTCCAAAACCAGCTGCAGTCGTTTCATCTTCTGTTGCTTGAGTTCTCCTTTCTTTTTTAGTGCCAATGCCTTACTCATTTTAACTTTCATCAGGAATTCCGTTTCTACTTTTTTTGTTTTTTTCACTGCTTCGCTGCTTCTAGCCCATTTCCATTTTTTTCGTTTTTCAACCTCGCTAAGTTGAATAAACTATCATCTTTCTCTAGGAACTTGTTTGTTGCGACAATTGATTTACGGGAGTGAGTTTTTACTGTAGTCATCCCTCCAGAAACTTTCAGCTGATTGTCCAGAGTTGCAAAACGCGATTCACAACCCAAGTTAGTCAAAGGTGCATGACTCAATTTTTCAGTATCCATAGTTGTCTCATCGTTAAAAAAGTAGTCTACCTGACTAAGTTGTCGATTAAAGGCATCGTTCACTTCCTCAAGCACTGATCCTATTAATTGCGCCTTTCCAGTTATCTTACTCCCAAATCGTTCTCTCAGAGTTGCGAGTTTAGCTATCATATCTTTGAAAAACACCTTTGAAGCAGACCAATTACTAGACTGAGATTTTTTGTCAATTACCAGGAATGTCATAATAGGAAATATCACTATCTCACCGATTAATGAGTAAACTTCGACAGCACATTGAAACCAGTCGTTTTTTAGAAAAGTGGATACTGCTAAAACTAGCTTGTTAGAATTATAATCGACAACTGTATCAAAGAAAGTCTGTATATCATGCTGATGTCTCAGATATAATTTCGCTAGTTCAGCAATGCAACCAAATCGATTTGAAACAAAGCCCTTGAAACCAGCATGTTCTAGTTCATTTACTTCCAACCAGTGCACAAAGTCATTGTATAAAGAAACAGAATGTGCTGAATGACTTGGTGACAACAGTTTTGCTATTGCAATTAAACCAAGGGTCAAAATACTGGAAGAACTATTTCTCACAATGTTTCCACATTCGATCAGTTTATCAATACCAATTCGTCATTCAGTATCTTTCAGCACCTTTTCTATTGCATTGTCTACTCCAAGGATGACGTGAGCACAACATTTCAAAGTTTTTTCTTTCTCTACACCCAACGTTTCCAGCATTGTTTTACAATCACTGCCACGATCACTCATCCAAAAGTCGACATGCTCCATAATTTCTTCAACAGAACTATCTGTCAATAGGGCAAGGCATGTCAGTTTGAATTCGTATGCTTTAGCAGCATCTTCCCCTGAATGAGAGAGATTCTCGATATAACCAGTGGTATATGTTTCTCGATTAGTTGAGGGTCCAGCAATTGTAATATAATCTGTTTTAATATTGAACACCTTGTGACCTGCAGCCTTTGTTGTATCATCAATTCCTATTGTGACAGCATCATCATCTTGTTTTCCAAGCAAATGACGTGCAACCACTTCTAAGTTTAGATATGAAGCATCTTCAAGATAGTTTAAAATTGACCTTCGGCTAGGCAAAATGTAGGAATAATCTACACACTTTCGATGGCGCTTCCCAATGTTATCACATTCATCATAATCGTCATCTTCACTACTATCTGACTCATTATCCTCAACATCTGGAGACATTCCCCATTATTGACCAAAAACAGTATTTGCAAGAGCCATCGAAATGCCCAGAAGATCATTAGTTGTAACTTTGAACTTCGCCTGACACTGAACTAGACATCGAATGAGTGACTCATTGAAAGATTTCTTACTGTCACGAACTTTGACCTTCGGAAACGCATTCTTAGTATCATTTTCAATACGAGATCGTAAACTCTGTTGACACTGTGATCTATAGTCACCTTTGAATTTGTTGGTTTCAACTTGAGCATCTGGGTCACGGTCAGAATCCTCAGTGGACTCTGCTAAAGCTTCTTGTATTTCAGCCTTATTAAGTTCTGCTAGCATCAGTTCTTGATCCACAAAATCTTGCTTTCTTTTCAGCTCTGATTGTTGTCTTTGCTCTTTCCTCTTTTGCTGTTTTAACCAATTTCTTGGGACAGAATTTATGCAGTGAGCAACATATCTGCCTTTACAGTTGTCTATGTAGAACATCTGATCTTGATCTGACATCTTCACACCATATTCATCTTCAAGTACTTTTTGATAATTATAATCCACACAGCGAATGTCATAAGCATTCTTAGTCATTCTTTCATTGAAATTTCCGACTTTGGTTAAAAATGACGGTAGCTTTTCATTGGGGCGATTTGCAACTTTACACAAATTTTTGAATAGTTCATAGTCTCCCTTAATTCTCTTAGCAACCGATCTCAAGCTCACAGGGTAGACATTCTTAGAAATCCAGTCCATTCTGACCTCCCCTGCCACAATCTCACTTGCTTCAATGCGACTTACCGAACTTCCACTTTTACACAATGCCAACATCCGTCCAACCAAATATAGGCCTGTAGGAAGACGTCATGTTCTAGTGTATTCATTTTCTTCCAAATATATGGTTCCCACTAACTCCTTTCGGACATAAACAGCTGCGACTTCTTATATCATTCATAGCTTGACAATATAATAATATATCAATGAAATCAAATCGCTATGAGTACAAAAAAATGCTAATTATAACATACCGGTAGGTAGTGGCAGCTATCAGTAGGTACTGGTAGGCCTAATAATATATCTATGGTGCAGTACTTATTTATATCAGCAGCAGCAATAATATTTAGCATTTCAGTATTTTATTACTTTTTAAGAAGTATACAACCAGTGCCAATGTGCTGAAGGTTGTTCCCATGGGTGTAAATACAAGCCTCATTTATTCACAAAATCATAAAAACCTTCAGAAATACAAACACAATTATAGGCACTATAACAAACAATTAAAAACAGTAATTACAGAAACGGGGGAAATTTAAAAAACAATTGTACAACCACCACCAGCTGTATTTGACGGCTGCCTAGCAACCAGATTGCTATTTAAACAGTATGTATGTACTGCTGTACTGCAGGTGTACTGCTGTATGTACTGCATGTAATGGGTGTAAATGGACCTACCGCTGACTGCATAAATTCTGTAATTTAAAATCTGGTGAGTTCCAGCCTAAGTTGTGGTCCTATTTTGAAAATTTTGGCATATTCGTATTCTACATAAAATTTCGCCTTAGAAACACCCCTGTAGAATTTTTTTTTCAGATGGCCCCAACCCTAATCATATGATACGCAGTTCCTACAAGCAGTGTATCGTAAAGATACATCATATTAACAATAATTTGATTATAAAATTTACATTTTACACGTTTGGCATTAGTTTTATGGTATGTACACAGTAAGATTTTAATATGACATTTATAATATACTAGCAAGCAATACCTGAGGTGGATTACCCGATATTTCCCGCTACCGGTGCGGTATAGGCCTACTGGGGTATCGGTAGGCCTTACCGTTATACACCGGTACCCGGTACCTGTACCAGATGTGTTTTAAACTTTTCGAAAAGCAGCCTATATCGACCACTGGTTAAAGTTATACACTCATACCAAGTCAGAACAGAGAGACAGACAGACAGAGATAATTTTATTTTTATAGGTTTAGATTTTCTGGTCTCATCTTTTGGATTTTGCTATAATGGCATGGTACACCTTGCGTACCGTACCCATGCTTATCCCAAATTTTGAAAGAATTGACAACTAGCTAGTATAAAACGGTTGTGGGCGGTGGTACTATCTATGTACCATAACACACTTTGTAGGCCTACCTATTAGTAAAATATATTTTATTACAGATAGGTTTAAATGTAATCGCAATGTAAAAATTAAATAGCTAAATTTGTGGTGAAAACAATGTAAAATGATTGGAGTTAAAATAATGTAAAAGGTGTGACTGTAATGTAGTTGACTCTTTAACGCCTTTTCTATGGAAAGAGTTAAAACAATTTTCTATTTAAAAATGAAAAATAAAAACTAGGTCCCCGGCATCATACCTGGCGTGATAGAAAAACATTGAAATTGTACAATATTCTTAAAAAAAATTTTTCTGTGTAATTTAAAAACAATTATAGGGCCTACAGTCAACTATAATAGTAAAGTACTAAAAATGCAATAGTGGCACTGGAAGTTGTACAAAAAATGTTTTAGATGGTTTTAATGGTATATAGCATATCATAAAACTGCAAATGTATAAGTCAAATATAATACTCCACAAAACTAATCCTCTTCGTACAAGTACAAAAAATTATAATCACCTAATGTATCGATAGATAATTTGTATATGGTTTTGAGGAAATATGCTTTATAATCTATATTTTCGCCTTACACTTCATCCTTGGACATGGTAGGGGGACCCCCAGAAAAATTACCAAACTAGGAAATAAAAAAAAATAATAATAATATAAAAAAGAGAACTAACAGTAGGTAAATACAAAAGGCAAGAATGTAACTGTAGTCAGATATTTTTAATTAGAAGACACCAGACCCCCATCGGCAAAAATAGCAAGACGAGGCATATATTAGAATGTTCTAAAATGTTTAGAGGCACGAATGAATATCCCTAGTTCAGATGCGAGGATCGATTGGAGTAGTCCGGCAGCCACAAAGATATACCGAAATTTTTTGGACGGATTTAATTTTTTTGATGTTTTGAGTTCTATAGGTCCCACTTAATAAGGAAATGGCGATTATAACATTTTTGACTTTGGGCATTTTGAAATAACGACCTAGTTGCTAAGGACCACTTAATTCTCATTTAATGCATAGCAACTGCAAAACAGCACGTCATAATTGATTAAAATCTTCTACAAAGTCAATTTAGTTCATTTACGAAAAATTGCCAATCTTTTTTGTCTGATTTTTAGATCCTGTTGCTATGGAGACGGCATTAAAGTTTAGTGTTGCGATTTCAATCGCCTTTAATTATACCATTAGTTACAAGAATTGGGCTGATATTTATGTCCTAACCTGACATGTTGAAGTGTTAACATAATTATCAAAGATTAGAAATTTCAGCGATTATAATATTCAGCTGATGTTTCTACGGTAACTATATTTGTTATTTCCAGTTTAGCTCCTTTCTACTGTACTGTGCATCTCTTTTTATTGTACCCGTCTCATAATCGATACCGTAAGGGATAGTACAGATAATAAAGTGCAGAAGTACCTTAGCAAAGTAGATTAGAGTGGATTTTACTGTATGTTCCTGTGTTCCATATTTCAAAAGTACGATATAATAATATTTATATATACCAAATTTTGAGTTGGGTAGGCCTACTACTTTGGGTCACAGTTCCGTATAATACTGCATTTTTATAACATAAACCATTGTTACCATGTTTCAAGATATTTATATTTAACCATATAAATATTTAAACAGTATGATTTAATCAACAGGGTAGGTTGATGTTATTGCTTTATTATCTCCATGAATGGATTTCTTCCATCTTTTCATTTACTCTTTTCAATTTGTGTTATTGTTTAGAGACAGTTTTTTACTTTGCAAGTAACAAAATATTCTAGAATGTCATACTGCATCTTTTATTTTTTGAAAAAAATAAAACTGCGCTTAAAAATAGGTAGTAAATTTTTCTTAAAACACTAGCTAGACAAAAAATATACTAGATCCCATAAAAAAATTAATATATTTTTTTGCCGCGGGACATGTTCTAGAGCATTGTCATATGCAAAAAAAACTGCTTAAAAATAGCTAGTAAAAAAATATGTAGATAGTATGTGTACCCATAAAAACGTTATTTAGTTTTGTAGTAGCTAGTTCTTAGTTGCTTTTTCAAAATATAATAGCTAACTTTCAAAATCGCTAGCAAGCATTGAAATCGGTAGCGTTTAATGTTTATAGGTAATTAAACAATGTAATACACATAACAAATAATTTCTCATAAAATTAGTCAATTTAAACAACAATGTTCTAAAACAAAAAATATGTGTTCTAGAACATCATTTTTTTACATAACAATAGCTAAAAGCGCATAGAAGATTTCTAAAATAAAAAGTACCGTAATTCGGGGTGACTTGATACATTGAGGTGACTTGATACAGCAAGTTATACTTTTTTTCTTTAACGGATTGTGGGTGATTGCGTGATGTTATGATAAAAATTGAAATATTAGAAGATGTCTGAATAAATTGTCTATCAAATAGTAAAATAAATTTTGTCATTGCTTCGCATTTGTGATCACTAGAACCAAGAATGCATTGTTGAAAAATTCACTTTTTTTCAATGTCAAAATATAGGTCGAATTTTTGACACTTTGGGTTAATGTTGTTCAAAAATTATTTTTACAGATGCTAATAGATGAGTTTGAATATTATGATCCTAAAAAAAATTTACAAATTTTCATAGGAATTGGGGGTGGAGTGCCCGTTTTTTGAAAGTGTGTCTCAAAATGGGGTGACTTGATACATATATACGGTATATTGGAGGCGAAAATGTTCTGATACCTGTGACTACTGTGACTTAAACGTTGATTTTGCAAAATTTGTGCTTAAATTCATTGTTTTAGTTTCCAGTTTTTTCTAAAATGTTTTGTCTTACTTACTGGTTTCAGGATGTCACTATACAATGAAGGTGTTTTTCGTTTTTAAAATGCAATTTAACTTGTTAAATATGAAATATTTTGCCATAAAAAATGGAGTTATTTTTAATTTTAGCCATAATTTTATATCCCCGTTAGGTGGGGACTTCGTTCTTTTTTTTAAATTTCCAAGATGTATCAAGTCACCCCCAAGGCCTACAACATGATCCAAACTCATTCACAGAGTGGTATTATTGCGGAAAATTTGCTTGTGTATCAAGTCACCCCGTTATGTGGGGTGACTTGATACAGCTGGTTTTTACGAAAAAAACACCACTAGACTAAGTACCTGAAATAGTGCTGTAGTCTAGTGGTGTACAGTCCCAATCCCAATAAACATTAACTTGGTCGTTTTGGCGGCCAAAATGACCAAAATCGCCAAAAAAAATGTAGTGTATTCCTATGGGCTACTTGGTCGTTTTGGCGAAGCGATTTAACTCGACTCAGTCAAGTCCAGACAGCCCGTCTCCTTGGACATCCATTTGGTTGCTCTGACTAAATGTCGGCTCGCTTTAATTTTTATTATTGACAGATTGTTAACTTACCTGGAGCTGAGTCGGGCCTTTCAGTTGTAGTAGAGACCACCCACTGAGGCATTGATACAGCACAGGCTAATACGTAATAAGGGAGTTAGTTGAATGCGGCTTTGTTAAAAGGAGGAGTATGTATAATAATCGGATTTTGTGTGTTATTATTAGATAATCACTTCTCACCTTTTCCTTTGTGTAGCTTCAGTTTAGAGTCATTATGAAATGGCAACGTGTTCTGTATGAAGGCGTCCTAATTATAGTTTTATAGTTAGAAGCTGGGTCTGTGACAGGGCGAGAGGTAGCTATTAAATAGCGACACTCAGTCTCGAACGAGTTCGGTATACTGATGAAATTCAGATTAAGCGGCGCGGCCTATTTCTAGTAGCTGGGTCTGAATTCGAGGGTGCTAGTAACTGAAAACATTATAATATCAGGCTCTGGCTCTGTGCTAACAGTCAACAGAGTCGGCATATTTGGGTGAATTTATGATGATGAAATTATTATTTATCGAGACAGGGGGGGAACTGGACGCAAAACTCGCCTTGGCGAATTAATATCCCGCCTCAATGTTAAATTCTCAATTTAGGGAAAGGAGCAGGTTACAGTGGCACGATATTTTAACCAAAACAATAAATTAAACATAAATGAACATTACAGTGATAGAGTGATGAATTTTTATAGCGTCCAGCCCCCCCCCCCCCCCCCCCACCCCCCTAACTGTATTTATGAGAGCATTTATATTATAGCGTACTAAACAGCTAAATAAAGAAAAATCTATGTAAATACTTTTCTCATATTTTAAAGAATTTTTACAAATTAAATATATGAACTTGTTATTTTTATTACCAATCGAATATAATTAAAGTAAATAATTAATTATTACGCTGCAAGTGCTAGCACACTGCTTATAACCTAAGTGACAGGTAAAGGTGTGTTAATTATTAGATTAGTAAAAAATATGTAGAAAATAATAAGTTAGGGCGGGCGCCTCACACTGCACTCTTACAGGCATGTTTACTACAGTGGCGAGCCCAGCCATTACTACACTGGAGCCTTTCTCTCTACCTAAAGGTAGAGAGAACTCTACCTCAGAACTCTACCTCAGCGCCAACATGCTGGGCTTTACCTACACTCAGCCTGTATTCACTGGCTGTGATTGACAAGCCAACGTGCCTCAGCAGTTCCTTTCATGAATACCGCAGTTTTTACTTGGCCATTTTGGTAATTTTGGCCGCCAAAATGACCAAGTTAATGTTTATTGGGATTGGGACTGTAGTACTCATCCCGACTATAAAATTTTCTTTTTATTCCATCTGTGTAGGATAAAAACTTCAGAAGATATTCACAGTTAAAGGCAAAAACTGTATCAAGTCACCCCGAATTACGGTACCAAAAAATAGCTATAGAAGCAAAAACTCGTTTATGGGTAGACATACTACAGTAGTACCAAAGTGTGTATATCAAGTATAATTAAGAGACGGTAGGCTATACCATGTTAAAATGTAGTAATATATGGCCACCCATGGCACAGTAGCACACTAGCTAGCAAATTTGTTGCACCTGATGAGAAAAACGTGACAATTGAGCAATTGAGGCCATTTTTGGCTGCTCGTTCAGAAATATGAAAAGGACGGCAGACTTTGATAGTTGTAGTAAATATAATGGTAGCGGAGACGCAGATAGTTGTAATTATAATGGTAAAAGAAGAACAAGGACCCAAAACACACAATTTGAATTTGATAATGAGTGCTTTTTAAGCGGATTTGTTTGCGTGATGGAGAAAGATAAGAAACATCCAGAAAGATGGCGTAAATCTCATTTGGTTCAGTCAATGAAAATGAAAGAAAACAACAAGTCTAATGGTGGAAACCAGCCTTTCTGAAGTGCTATCGTGTGTATTTGGCGGAGTTTCGAAGATGTTATCTGGGAAAAAGTTTCCACAGAACATGCGCGCTATGCGCATTTTCGCAGAAGTGCTACTTAGTGCTTTATCTATAAATATTCTATCCAATGACTTAGACGATTCTTTAGAACAACTCTCTAACTGCAGCCGGACATGTAAGCTATGGGTGAATGTATTCGTAAAGGGAGTATTCATAATGATGTTGTTTGTGAGGGCAGAACGGTAGGCTGATTGGTACTTGCACTTGGAAGCGATTCGCTTGATGATTCCATATTTTTTTGCAGCTGCGCACATAAACTACGCACGATATTGTTCATATTACCTGAAATCAATGGAGAATTTACCCAAGTCAATCTGTGAGAAGTTTGTAAAAGGTGAGCATGTCATGAGACATAGACAACGTTTATGGAATGGTATTTGGTCCGATCAATTTATTGAAACAACATTCATGAGGTATGGCAATAGTAAAGGAGGTATTATTGGTATTACCTTAAAACCTGAGGCATTAAAAACATGGTCACTGTCATTACACACCACTGGTGCATTGGTACAGAGCCTCACAGAAATGGTGGAGATTAATTCAAATGAAGACCACCTTATTCATAAGGAAGAATTTAACGCTAGGGTTAATAGTGACACCATTGATAGGAATTCATTAAAGCAGCATTTGGAGCTTTATATCAACCCTCTTGACCCAGAAAGTCACCCAAGGACAGGGATCATTAACATTTATTCAGGAAAAATTATCAATGTTGCCAATACGAACGTTGATGAAGCCATAAGCATAGGCCATTCGCAGATGATTGAATTTCAGAGAAGTTGGCCAGATGGATTTCATAATCCCATTACTCGTAAGGTAAGTTACTATTGAGTGTCTTTTGCATCGCCATCCCATATTAGTCCATCAACAATGTTATGTTACTTAGCAATTACAGTAAGGGAAAGGAACAGGAAACAAAGGTACGCTAGTCTACCGAAACAAATAAGGGAGAGACACAGGTTGCATGTTCATGCCTGAACCTGATGCTTCTTTTTTGCCATTAATTGTGATTGTGACGATTTTCTTCCGAGGTTTAAATTTTGTCTGCGTAAAGAGTACAACCCCTCCCCCCTAACATCACCTATCTGTAGCGAGAGAGTTGATTTCTGCCCTTTAACATTTATTCATCTAAATATCCATAACTAAACCCATATTCCATTTAGTGCCAAAGAATACATAATAAAAACATTTATTTATAACTCCAGGTGACTACAATGGAGGAAAGTAAACATCATATTAAATTGGGCGATAAAAAACTATTTAATACAGAGTTGATCTACTCGCGGTATATTGCATTACAAGAGAGTAGCAGGATATCAATTAAACGAGAAACACTACTCTCTTATGAACTGTCTTCAGTGCCACTCTCAATGTTTCTGGAAAACGGAGATATGCGTCCAGCTGCTTCTAAATGTGACTTAAAGAACCGATTGAAAGTTGAGATACCTGAAATTACAGTGGATATTTCTTACCAAGTAGTTGATGCGTCAGCAGTTCTGTGGGTGGTACCCTGGCCAACAAACGGGACTGTAGGTGATTTTATTGCATCGTTTTTGAAGTATGTGGGAAATATGCTGAAGAAAAGTAATGTGTACTTAGTTTTTGACAGGTAAGTAAGTGATCAAAGTTTTTATTATAAAAAAAGTACAATAGAACACAATATTAATCTATAACAATATTCAGGGGACCATTACCCAAATCTACTTTTTTATTTATATAGCTACTATTCTGAAATTTTAACACAATGATATGTGATCTTTTACAACGAATAAAACTGACTTTTTAACAGTAATGAATATCATATCTCTCAATTCAAATATGTTTTACAGATACTATGACTTAAGTGCAAAGGCAGCTACTAGAAGCAAGCGAGTTAGCACAGGATGTAGAAAATATAACCTTCAAGGAAATCTGAAGCTCCCATCGAAGGACGTTCTTCTAACTGTAACCTTTAACAAGAAACAAATCATACAAATGATATGTCAAGCACTAAAGACGAATTTAAAGTTGCATAGTGAAAACTCCTCTAACATTCTTGTTGTTACCGGGCAAAATTCTGTACCATTCGAAATAAGTTCCATTGGCTTCCATAGTGAGCGGAAAGACATTGAGATATATCATGAAGAGGCAGATGTTATATTGGTCCATCAGTCAATTTCTTTGTGCAAAGAAACATCTGCTGGCATAGCCATTATCTCAGACGATACCGATGTATTTGTTCTATTATTACATTTTTATTTGAAGGAAAGTATAACCAATTCAATTTTCATAAAATCCCCGATAAAAAACCGTGCCGCAGTGATAGACGTGGGAGAAACAGTAAAAATGCATCGTGGTATCATAGGAAATCTTTTGGGAGGCCATGCGTTATCTGGGTGTGACACTGTTGCGAGTATGTTTGGGATTGGCAAAGCTAAAGTCATCAAGGCTTTGGAGAAAGGACTCACTCTTTCTTGTTTGGGAGAAATGGAAGCACCGCAATCTACAGTCTTAAATAAATGTACCAACTTTATTTCTGACTGCTATGGATATGCCTCAGACAACATGAGCCAGTTAAGACAAAAGATGTGGACAGAAAAAACAATCACCAGCTGTGCAAAGCTGCAAACAATACCACCAACCACTGAATCCTTCACAGAGAACGTGAAAGAGCCCATTTGCAAGTAATGGTGTGGAAGAACACAATGGAAATTAGACCACCTAGTGTAGACCCCAGAGAATATGGGTGGAGAATAGCCAACAATCAACTTTCCCCGATTGCAATACCTGAGGGCATACCACCAGCTCCGGAATGCATTTTGCAATTAATTCGGTGTAGCTGTTCTTCCAAAATCCCTTGTAAATCGCAGAAGTGCACCTGCAGAAAAAACCAAACTGATTGCTCAGAATTCTGCAATTGCAATAAAGATTCATGCGCAAACATTTCGTAATCTAATATTATATTATAATCAAACAATGAATAATATATAAATTACTGTAGTTTCCATGAATACGGGTATTTGTTGCCAACCATACTTCTACACAAAATTGATGTGGTGCATAATATTTAGGGAAAAACATTATTAACAAAGTGCACAGACGAACCAAAAAACAAATATATCATTAAGCATAGTACCGGTAGTTTTCATTTGGAAAGATACAGCGATAGTTGTAGTGCCTTCGTTACCATAGCAACACTTCAATAGTTTCTCTAAAATTTTCATATTTTCAATCAAAATTACAACCAGTTCAAGCCGAACAGATAATCGCCATTCTGATTGCTAATCTTTCAAAGAAATTTCTGTAGTCCATAGAAACGGGTCATTAATTCAAATTGCCCAAGGTGTCAAAGTCCATAAACCACTTTTTTATGTTAAGAGGGACCCATAGACACCGAACCATCCAAAAAATGTAATCCGTCCAAAAATTTTCGGTTGGGCCAAAAAGAGGTACGTGGCTGCCGGACTAGAGAGAGGGAAGAACATTATGACCATGCAAAAGAGAAGATACAGCAAGTGGAATTGAATTTGAGGACAAAAATAATAATAATTTAGAGCGAGGAAATTGATATGCTGGACAAAAGATAAGATAGTGCTCGGAATCCTCACAAGAGTGGCCACAAGAGGTGCATTCAGTTGAATCATTTAGGTATCGCTTTACCATATCAGATGCAAGAGTACTACAATTTACATTTATTATAGGAAGGGATCTAGGGGTCTTAACCTCGAATGATAAGTTTATTTTACCGAAAATAACTTATCTTTTATTGGCTTTACAGCTTGCCAACACATTGTTACTACAATTTAGGCGTAGTTGACAGAGAATTACCTCTGTAAAACGATCAGCTAAGTAGTGTTATTTGTTAACTTTGAGAAGAGGAAACATTTCGCGATAGTTGCCTGATGCTACTAGGTAGATTATTCCAATAATTAATAGTGTGCGGAAAAAATGATCTCGCATAGAGTTCCTTCTGTATAATGGGGAGTGCGATGTCATTATTATTCCGAAGAGAGTAATGATAGTTTGAAGTCTGGCCAACGGTAGGAGGAATACGACGTTTCAAGTACTCAGGGGCCATTCCATGAATAATTTTATAGAAATAAAGAAGGCAATTAGCAGGGTATTACTACACCTTGGGTTACACCTGACAAATTTAATTATAAGCATGTTTTATAGTGTTTTAAGCATACTGCAACAATAGTAATTGAATTCTAGAATGTTTTATATTTATTATAACCACTTGCACAAAGTGCATAACTGTCGAATAACAGTACTTTGTCGCTATGAGTGACGTTTCACGTCATTCACATTTAAGATTGTCGAATGATTTAAATATAAAGGAAATTGGTGCAAAATTATGCTCTGAAGAGAATGCAATTAACTATGCACAGTCATCCGGATTGTTACCTTCAGCAAACGCTGAATCAACATGTAAGTCAGAAGGATGTACTTATAGTGCATACATTTGGAGGAGAATGAGATATGGATTTCCTAGGGTCGTGAAGGTACGTGGTTCAGTTCGAGTTCTAATTTGCTTGTGGAGCAAATTTTCTGGATCATGTTCTTTTTTATAATCAACATGTCCGCTAGAGTCACACTACGATTGCTTGATGGACTGGTAGGAAAGTCTATGACTAAGATAGTGGATTGGCAAAATTACATTAGAGAGCTGTTCGCAAAAGACAAAGATAACGCTGAGCTAATGGGGGGAGTTGGGGAAACAGTACAAATCGACGAATCATTGTTTCGTGGAAGAAGAAAATATAAACGTGGGCGAAGACTTCTAGGAGATGTACCTTTCAAAAAGCGTAATCGAAAGATAAAACATAAGGTTGTAGGAACTAGATCTAACAATTATGGTACTATGGTTGTTGGACCCTGGATTTTTCGCATAGCTTGGAAGCGACCGGATCGAGAAGTAGACGTTAGAATGTTCATAGTTAAAAGAAGGAACATGAGAACCTTGCGTCCGATTCTAGAGAGCAATGTCAAAGGTGGTACAACGATAATTAGCGACGAATGGGCTGCATACTGCGGCAAAACTGTTGGGATAACTAGCAAACGTTTTCCATGGAAAGCCTGTGACAGTAGCGGTAAATACTTCCACAAACACGTAAACCACAGTAGGAAGGGGCGTGGTAGATTCGTAGACCAGATCACCGGAGCGAACACGCAACTTATAGAAGGATTATGGGGACATGCCAAACTTATGATAATGAAGCAACGGAAAGGCACTAGATTGAATTTACTTCAAAGTCACCTAGATGAGTATCGGTGGAGGATGCTTCACAAACGTTCACCGTTTAACGACCTTATTGAATTAGTAAAGCAAGAGTATCCAATTAACTAACTGTTAATATACATTCTAGAACAATTATCTATTTATTAATATACATTGTAGAACAATATTAGTATTTTAAATAACCTATTTATGTATTAAAAAAAAATTTCGTAGGTGTGACCCAAGGTGTAGTAATACCATTAGCAGTCCATCTGTCAGAAAGATTTTGAATTCCACACTCATTGTATAGTTTCGAATGTTGGGTTCTAGAAGGCGCACCAGTTGCTATGCGCAATACCTCGAGCTCAACGTTGTTGAGCATATCAGATAACTCTTCTGTAAGGTTACACCAAACCGGATTTGCATACTCTAGCTTGGGCAGGATAAATGACTTATAGATCGAAATTATCGTTGACTTTGGCAAGAAATACTTAGACTTTTTAAGAGCTGCAATAGAGCAGGAAACACTCTCAAGAAGTTGCTGGATATAGTTTTTGAACTGAAAGGAACTGGAGAAAGTTACACCTAAATGCCCGTGGTCGTCAACTACTGGAAGTGACGTACCATCAGGGGAGAGAGAGGAAATGATTGGAAAGGGATATTTCCAGACATTGTCATAACAACTGGTTTCATTTTATTGAAAGTCACCAGCCATTTAGTAGCCCGGTCATGAAGTGCTGATAGGTCTGAGTTGAGGAATGTGGATCTCAAAAAGGGATGTTGAATACGTGTATACATAGAAGTATCATCTGCAAAAAGAGCTGTGGTTGAATTAAGGACGTCAACAAGATCGCTAAAATATATGATAAACAGAAGTGGTCCAAGGATACTCCCCTAGGGCACTTTTTGGTTAAATACTCCAAACCTACCTACCAAAATCTCCTACCAAAATAGCAGGATATGCCCTCAGTGAGACAATTATTTAATTTATCTACAACAGTATCTGGATTTCTTACAGCAAACTCTTGTTCAAAATTTACACTTTCCAAAAAAGAATTAAAACCAATCCAGTCGGCGCCGTCGTAATTATAAATTGTTCTGGAATATAAAGGAGGCCTACTGACATCGCAAGTAAGTGACAAACAAACGGGTTGATGGTCAGAGATTGGTAATGTAGAGCTGTCATATGTAAGTTGCGGTAGGGTATTAGATCCCAAAACTAGAGAGTGAAGGTCTGTAAACATTAGATCTAGACAAGTATATGAGGATGGGCGGGTTACATTGTGAATGTACTGTTTAAAACCGGTAGTTGAACAGAAATGTTGAATGGGAAAACAATAAAACAAGGGCGCACCCCAATTTAAAGTGCTCAATGCTAAATTAAACATTTAAAAAAGTTATTGATTAAGAATTCTTTCTTTACCCTTATATAATATTATCAATTATTATATTCTAGGTTAAAAATATGTGTTTTTAATTTAGTTTTAAAAATTGCTAGGGTTTGAGCATCGCGCAGTTCTTGTGGAAACGAATTTTTCCAAATAGTAGGGGGCGACACCGAAAACACCGTAGTGAATAGTCATTAAGCCGAAATCGCGGGATCGTTAGCATTCCACCCTCGCTAGACCGTAGATTTCTAGACAGTGTGTATGGGTTCAGGCTTTTCGAGAGATATGCCGGTGCTGTCCAATGTATGCATTTAAAGGGTATTACCTCGATTTTATACTGTATTTGATTCAGCAGTAGTGTACGTACAGGTAACCAATAAAGTTGGTCTTATGTGGTGTCGCTTCTTTACACCTGCGACTAATCGAGCAGCCGAGTTCTGTACGTATTGTAATTTTCAAAACAGTGTACATGGAAGTCTGTAATAGATCGAATTGTAAATGTCAATTTTGTTCGAGATGCATGCGTGTATATTAGGCCTACTGGAATACGGCTGCAAGATTGTATACTACTGGTATACCGGGATAGTACGGTAATAGCCTAGCTTGTACTAAAATCATATTCATAATGGCGGATGCTATACCGGCGACAATGGTGCAGTTACGAGACGTAGGCGATACAAGAATTGCAAAATACAAGAAGGATGATTTGGTGATGATTATTCGCAATATTTTACAGTCTACAGCGGAGGAAACAGCAGATCAAAATCAATCAATATCGGTAGAAACTCCGGATATAATAAAGGAAATCCGAGGTTTGAAGGACTACTTCGAAGATAAGTACAGTAAAGAGATCAGTAAACTTCACGACGAAGTTAACTCATGTTATGGGGTAATAAGAAACCAACAGAGGTACCTCAAATCTATAGATGCGGAGACCCGGGCCTTTAAAGCAGTAGTTTTGGGTTTACCCGAAACTCCTGACGAGCTGGGCGACGATGACCCACCGGGAAAACGAAGTAGTTGTTTGACGCGGTAGGGTGCACTAATGCTGCACCACAATTTAAACGTCTTGGCAGAGCCCCGGATCAAGGGGAAGATGGTACTCGTCGACCTAGACCGATTCTACTGACGTTTACTGACTGACGTATACGTAGTACCGTTCTCTCTAACTCAAAGAAGCTGAAAGACATTGAAAGGCTTACCAAGGTTTACATAAAGCCAGATGTTCACCCGGCGGTTCGCAGGGAGCATGGAAGATTATGGGGAGTGGTAAACAAGGAGAAGGAGAAACCAGCGAATCAGGGGTGTAACATATACTACGATATGAGAGCGGGCATGGTGTACAGAGAGGGGATTGTGATAGACCGGTATAATCCTGTTTATAATGTTTGATGGGGTCACGGCAAGGGAATTAATACTGAATATTCTAAGATTAAAGTTTTATCTTGGAATGTAGGAGGGATTAGAGATAAACTGGAAACTGATCGAGTTCTAAAGTATGTAACAGACTTCGATTTAATATGGTTATATGAAACAAAAACAAGTACCTTTCGTTCTGTACCTGGATTTAAGGTATATCCCAGCCCGCAGAGGCCTCGCACCGAGGAGGGGTCGCACTACTTGTGAAGCACGGTTTAGTTAACGCAATTAATAAACTGTCCTGTGATAAGAAAGGTTTCATTTCTCTGAACCTGAATATTATGAAGGATTGCACTTTATGCGGAGGATATGTGGAGCCTAGGGATTCATCATATTTCACAGAAGCTGCTCTGGGGGTTATACAGTCACTCTGTATGGCTTCCTCTTCGCAGGAAAATAATATTATATTTGGAGATTTCAATTCCCACACATATAAGCCATTCAATGTGCATGGCAAGGCGATTGAGAAAATCTGCGAGGACAGTAATATGAGTATTTTAAACAATAGACCACCACTACCTGAGGACTATACATTCCATAGAAAGGATACCTGGATAAGTCAGATTGATTTATGTCTCATTCCTAGTAATATGGTAGGTTCTGATAAAGTTACTTTATTCGTAAATCAAAATCGCAATTTCCCATCAGAACATGCACCGTTAGAATTAACTTTTGACATAACTGGAAACTCTACTAACTGGACGGAGTTAATTAGGAGATCAAACGAGTTGGGTGCCTCCTCATACGACAATAATTAAATGGAGGTTTCAAAAATAAACGTCGGTAATGTTCGCATTCCTTACTCTAAAGTGATAGATAAGAGAAAGTTCAAAGTTACCTTGGAAGCAACCAATTTCCCAACTGTTACAGATCCGCACGCAGCATTAGGGTTCTTATCAGATACATTAAACAATGCAATGAATTCGGCGCTATCTAAATCAGAAAAGAAGAAAGCACGTAGTCCTACTACTAGCTACAGTCGGTGGGAGTCGCTCTTAAATAACCACGACCCAAAAGCCGTTTGGAAAGCGATCGGGTGGAGTGGGGAAATCAAAGACTCGAGTATATCAGAACGCCCAGCCGACGACGAGTTTCGCGAACACTTTGAGAAGTTGTTAACTGATGTGAAGGCGCAGGAAGATTATGAAAACATAGATATATCGGGCGCTCCATACATCCCATTACTGGAAGACGACATTAAACCAGACGAAGTAGACGATGCACTAAATCAGCTGAAAGCGAATAAAGGTGCAACGGGATTATCCCCCAAGTTATTAAAAGATCTTCCGGTGAGCGTAGTTATCTTCATAACAATGATTATTAACACCATATTCCATGCCGCTGCGCTCCCAGCGAGTTGGACGTACAACAAACTCTGCATATTATAAAAGAAGGGGAACCCTTTAATGTGCGACAATTATCGAGGGATTTCGATATCCGATTCCTTAGCGAAAGTATACAACTATATATTAGGATCGAGGTTATCGAGGTGGACAAAACCAAACAGGGCGCAGGCAGGAGGTCAAAAGGGTCGCTCATGCTACGAACATATACTGGCAATACGTTTGTTGATAGACTATGTGAGGGTTAAGAAAGTGAAATTATTTATATTATACGTGGATTTCTCCAAAGCATACGACAGGGTATCAAGAGTAATCCTTATAAGTAAACTTATATCACTCGGATGCGGGTTAAATATGATAAACGCAATTCGCGCGGTATATAGGCATACATACCTACAGCTAAATCACACCGATATAAATGTAAGCACAGGCGTCCTCCGCCAGGTATATCCATCCAGTTTATTCCTGTTTACATTATATATAGATGCATTAATTATATTGTTTAATAACTTGTGTAGTAGTAACGATTATTTATCTACTATCCATGCCTTACTTTTTATGGATGACACCGCTATTTTTGCCTCTACCTGTCAACGTTGTTTGCAAAAGCTACAAATTTTGTGCGATTTCTGTAAAGCACATAATATGATTATTAATGTAGATAAAACAAAGTTTAGGGTGATAAACGGTAGCCACGCAGACAGAGAACCTTTATGTGCTGAAGGCAATGTGATAAAAAATACAGATACTTATGTGTATCTCGGGGCTATATTTACGCAGGATGGCAAATTGTCATCATGTTTGCAATACCATGCAAAAGAATGCGAGAAACATGTACGAAAATTCTAAATTTTCTGTGCTGTTAACAGTAACATGCCATTTCAGTTAAAACTGAAAGTGTTTAATTGTGCAATACTGGCTTCCATTTTGTATTCATCTGATACGTGGCTTTCCATTGTAGGTAGGAAACCAATACGTAATATGTATATACGTTTGGTCAAAATCTTATTAAATGTACGAATTACAACGCCAAACTTACTATGTTTAGTGGAGTTGGGTTTAGCTGATGTTGACGCGGTAATCGATAACGCTATTAGAAAGTCGTTTCTCAAACAGATGTCAATTTGGGACGCTTCAGATCCATTGAAGCGTAGTTATGACATGTGTTGAACCGAAAACACGCCCTATTATAGATTTTTAGACGGGCTTGTGAATAATCATAGGGATATAGTTAATAATAGTCGTGTAAAGGTTAAAAATAATGTACTAGAAATGGCCACAATTATAAGTAAGTTTAAAATATACACAGAGTTAAATCCCCAGTTAACTGTGCATGCAATTTACGGTAAAAGCTCATGTTACATTCCCGACTATAAACGAGTAAATGTGTCTCGTTTTAGATAGAGCTCACATCGTCTCCGCATTGAGATGGGCCGTTGGTCGCGAACCCCCCGCGAACAGCGTCTTTGCTCATGCGGCAACGACTTGCAAACTGAATTAAACGTTTTACAAGATTGCCCTCGAACGGCCAATGTAAGAAACAAATACGTAGGAAGTAAATTTGATACTTTTGTAGAATTTTTTAATAACGGCGTAGATGAAATTTGCAACATAGTAACAGAAATATGTAATATTTTTTTCAGTGAATGGTTTATTTATTATTATTATTAGTAATATTTATTAGTGCAATAGGTGCGATCGAAATTTGATTTTACAGTGCTCATTTTATACTGTACCTAAGATGACTAATAAAATTGACTTACAATTGAAGACCCAGAACAACAAAATTAATGAATTCTAATTTTTGGTATTTAAGTATTATTATTATAGGAAACATAGTATTACCCTGATAATTAGTTGAATGAAGTTAAAATTAATATTGTGCTAATTATACGTATTTAAGTAGATCGAATTTATTTACATTAATTATTTAATATTATTAATTATATGAACCACGTTTAGATACTGTACTACTGTAAAGGTAACTCATAAATTGGACTGATTTCCTTGCCGTGATAATTTAATTATTTGATTGTTCATTTGTTCGGTATTACGTATTAGCTATATTTACTATATGATATATTTATTATTAGCTATATTATATTTAATATTGTATAAATTGTGAATAACCATCCATATCAGTCAATAAATATATATATATATATATTAAAGTTTCCAAGCAATCTTTACTCAAATAACGCTTTATTTTTGTCACTTGCCGAAGATCAACAAAATGATTCCCTAACTATTACACCGACTTGTGAGTCTATAATTAGGCCGATATTATTGTACGTGGCGATTGAATGCAAACCTATCCCTAGACGAGTGACTTTACGAATCTGCCAAGATCTATACGGATCATGCTATGTGCTTGATTCATCTGCACTGATCATAATACATTGCAAATCTGCTATGATCATAGAATGATTATACAGAATTTACATATACAAAATATTGAAAAAATATTTATTTATTGAATGTGTGGTTGCAATTATTTGTTAAATATCAAAACCATTTTTACATTAAACATTATAATTATTGTCTTGGAAAGTAACAACATGGCTATTATATCTGCTATGATCAGACTACGATCAGGATAAGATCAGGCCAGATACTGAGGCTGCCCAAATTTTAATACACCAGAGGCAGAGGCCAATGATTATTATTTTTTGCCGTATTTTACCGACCAGAGTACTCTCTTTCATAGCATTTTACATAAGATTACATATCATACGAAGATCTTTTCAGATCTTGTCATGATCATATCATGATAATATCAAGTTAGAAATTATCAATCAATAATTAATTATAAATTATCAATTAATAGGTATAGAAACAAAGAAATTTATAAATCTACTTCAATATGAATTATCTAATATGGTGGCCAAGTAGAGTAATTATATTAATTTATATGAATCTAATATAAATTTATTGATATTAATGCAAAGTTAAATTGGCTAACCTTAAAACCAAATTGAAATTTGTTCTGCTTAAATATAAAGCCATTACCACACAATAGATATACAGATAGGGACAATAGAAAATGTTAGGCAGTTAGGTGTGTAGGTGTTAGTTGTACAGTAGGATATGTAGGTAAGATGTGTTAGGTTAGTTCTATATCCCCCACTGCCATATCCCCATAGTAACAATCCAGAGTGCAAACAGAAGAATGCTCCAAATTTTGCTTACTTAATGATTGAGAACTATTGAGATCTTTGCAGAATTTTGTTATATATCATTAATTCTGCAAAGATCTACACTGATCTTACTCAGCCGTGGTCTTACCAATCCTGTAAAGATCTGCACTGATCGTTGCCAACCCTGCTAAGATCATAGAGTAAAGTTGCCAAGATCTTACCAAGACATATAAAGATCTTATGCTAAGATCAGTGCAGATTGCTGATGTTGCAAGTCTAGGGATGGCATACATTGGTTTTAAAACCCTGCTACATTAAATCACGCGCAAAACATTTAATTCACCTCCAAAAGGGTGCAGATTTATTATTTACGGGGTATAATTATTCACAAATTGATTAATTTCTCCTCCTATTTTAGGGGGAAGCAGGACAATTCGGTCCCGGACAATTCGGTCCGGACAATTCGGTCCCGGACAATTCGGTCCCATTAATTTTGTGTTTTGGGACCGAATTGTCCGGGACCGAATTGTCCGGGACCGAATTGTCCGGGACCGAATTGTCCGGATACTGACTAGGACAATTCGGTCCCAGCAATTGGACCAGGACAATTCGGTCCGGGACCGAATTGTCCGAGGACCGAATTGTCCTACATCCTTTTAGTGGATGATATAAATGGACACATTTATGTGATTTTATCCTCCCCTTAGCGATTGGCTGATTTGGAAAGGAATTTAATTACACAATTATGTTGTAATAAATCCGCCTGCTAATGATTGGCTGATTTAGGGGAGAGTTTAAATACACAATTATGGTGTATTGAATCCTCGTGCTATTGATTGGCTGGAATAGGAGGGAATTTAAATACACAAATTATGTGTTATTAAATCCTCGCGCTAGTGATTGGCTGAAATAATATTCACCCCAAGCGATTAGATAATTTATCGAAATATAATGAGATGCCTATTTGAAAATGACATACTGTACAACAGTACCGCAATTGGTAGCCTACAATTTACGAAATAGAGGATTTTCAAAGGATTCCACCCTATATCAGCCAATCATTTGCGGGTAGATTTATTACAGCATAATTGTGTATTTAAACTCTCCCCTAAATCAGCCAATCATTAGCGCGAGGATTTATTACAACATAATTGTATATTTAAACTCACCCCTAAATCAGCCAATCATTAGCGCGAGGATTTATTACAACATAATTGTATATTTAAACTCTCCCCTAAATCAGTCAATCATTAGCGCGAGGATTTATTACAACTCCCCTTAATCAACCACTCATTAGCGTGCGGATTTATTACAACATAATTGTATATTTAAACTCTCCCCTAAATCAACCAATCATTAGCAGGCGGATTTATTACAGCATAATTGTGTATTTAAACTCTCCCCTAAATCAACCAATCATTAGCAGGCGGATCTATTACAACATAATTGGGTATTTAAACTCTCCCCTAAATCAGCCAATCATTAGCGCGAGGATTTATTACAACATAATTGTATATGTAAACTTTCCCCTAAATCAACCAATCATTAGCGAGGGGATTTATTACAACATAATTGTATATTTAAACTCTCCCCTAAATCAGCCAATCATTAGCGCGAGGATTTATTACAACATAGTTGAATATTTAAACTCTTCCCTAAATCAGTCAATCATTAGCGCGAGGATTTATTACAACATAATTGTATATTTAAACTCTCCCCTAAATCAACCACTCATTAGCGTGCGGATTTATTACAACATAATTGTATATTTAAACTCTCCCCTAAATCAGCCAATCATTAGCGCGAGGATTTATTACAACATAATTGAATATTTAAACTCTCCCCTAAATCAGCCAATCATTAGCACGAGGATTTATTACAACATAATTGTATATTTAAACTCTCCCCTAAATCAACCAATCATTAGCGTGCGGATTTATTACAACATAAATGTATATTTAAACTCTCCCCTAAATCAGCCAATCATTAGCACGAGGATTTATTACAACATAATTGTATATTTAAACTCTACCCTAAATCAACCAATCATTAGCAGGCGGATTTATTACAACATAATTGTGTATTTAAACTCTCCCCTAAATCAACCAATCATTAGCAGGTGGATTTATTACAGCATAATTGTGTATTTAAACTCTCCCCTAAATCAACCAATCATTAGCAGGCGGATTTATTACAACATAACTAAATTGGAAACCACAAATTAAATCAATCACAGAAAAAATGACCCACGCAGTATCCTGTCTAAGACTAATAAAGGGCCAATTACCAACAAGCACAAAACTTACTGTATTTAAAGCAACTGTTCTGCCATTACATAACTACTGCTGTGAAATTATCGCTCCACTTCACGAAACACATGGGTACAAGAACATACTATACGAGCTAGATAAAATACAAAATTACGGATTACGCACCGTTTACTGCAAAAAAATTAGAGACGCTACAGGGACAGAACTATGTTCACAAGCAAAATTACCACATTTACAAGCACTTAGGAATTACTATGCATTAAAATACTACTATAAATATTTTTACGATCTATCGACACCGTTTAAAAATCTTAGCTTACCTTTCCTACAAAACTATGGAATAAAGAACGATAATATAAATAAGAGAACTTCTTGTATTAAAATTCCAAAAACAAATACACTTTTCGGGTACAACAGCGTAATGGTAAGCAGCACCCGACTGTGGAATTCCTTAGATAAAAATATCCGTGAGCTCAAGTCATACAAAGTATTTATAACTAAAATTAGGAGCCATTTCAGCAAAATGTATGCCCTTGAGGAAATAACTTAAACGAAATAGCAAACAAACTCAAAAATACCAGAGACTGCTGGTTAACTTGATGATTGATAGTATTATGTTAATTGTGCTTACCCAGTACTAAGTAGTGTAGAGTAGATCATAGATAGGTACATTTAGTACATTATTATTAATAAATATAGATATATTAAAGTTAGGTAATGACGCTTTATTCAATAATTATCAGCCATAACGATATCTATCTGTTAGGCTGCCTCTGTGCCTCTGTTTTAAAACCAAATGTATGCCATACAAACCACTGTGTCACTGCCGATCTTAATTACAGGCATTTCAACTTAGGGGCCAAACGAGGTTTGGAGCAAAATAAATTCAGTTTTCTCTGTATTTATTTTTAAAATACATTCATGCATCCTCTGTCAAAATATATTCATGCAATACGAGACAGCTTTCTATTGAAGCATTCTGCCTGAACGTCTTTTCTGATACGGAATATTCTCTGAGGGTACCGCCCTTGGCGGATCCGGTATGCTTGTGTCCTTCGGGTGTCTGGTGTGTTCGAATTCCGTATTTATTCTCGAGTTGTCCGTTTGAGCTTCCTCCAAACGTTCCTCGATCTATGCCAACTTGTTAACAACAGGTCGCATTAGTTCAACGAGTTGCTGAGTACTGATCGTTTCTGTTGGTTGTAGCGCTTTCTGTGTTGGTGTGTTTTGTGGAGGATTGTTTATAAAGGAGTTGGTTGAACGCTCACGTTTGCATTCATCAACCGCACCTGTTCTAAATACTTCACGCTCAGGGTAGTCCGATTCACTTGAAGTGTCACTATCACCCGGATACGGTGGCCGACGTGTTTGCGTCCGTTGCATTGTCCGAATTCTAACACTTCGTTTCGGAACATTATCTTCAGGTCTCCGCTGTTCGGTAGGCTCGCAAGTCTTCCTCGAAGTCGTAGATTTCGATGTAAACTGAGTGAATGGTCACGGATCTACAGGTCTCCACTGTTTGGTAGGCTCGCAAGTCTTCCTCAAACTCGTAGATTTCGATGTAAACTGAGTGAGTGGTCGCAGATCTACAGGTCTCCGCTGTTCGGTAGGCTCGCAAGTCTTCCTCGAAGTCGTAGATTTCGATGTAAACTGAGTGAGTGGTCGCAGAAGGGCATTTGAATCTAAAGGCCTTGTTGGTCTAAATACAATTGGGTTCACGCAGTACGTGACAGGTTTAGATGACAAAGGTTGGCTCACCTGTTTAGTTGTCACTAATGTAGGCCCAGCTAACAAACTACTACGGTCCGTAATTGGTGGGTTACTCACCTTTACCTTCGGAATAGGCGATGACGTTGCTCTTGGCGGTATAAACTTATCTGGATTGACAAACCTGTGCTCCGTCACATCGTGGATAGGAGATATATTGCTGCTACCCGCAATCGAAACAGGTTTTTTAGATGTGGTTGATGCAAACATAGGAGTTGCTTGAGGAAATCGTTGACATAATTCATTAATTAATTCCCTTCCTGGCATATGGCATCATTTAATACTTTGTAATATCTAAAAATAATATAGAGCTGTGTATCGTCTGCATATAGAAGTGGTAGAGTTGTCCGACTGCAGATAGAGAGATCGGGTATATATGCGGAAAAGTAGTTGCCCCAGAACAGAGCCCTGGCAACCCATACTGTAGGTCAAGCAGACAAGAATATGATTCCCCAATGCGTACTCTCTGTGAACGTTGTGACAGATATGAACGAAACCACTCCAAAGCCAGAACTTCGATGCCAATTTCATGTTCAAGAATATCTAGCTGTGTGACGGGATCCGAGTTGGCGAGGATCCCGACCAGTGTGTGTGTATTTTGAGTCGTGTGGTAAATACTCGTCGCAACATCTGTTAGGCTACTGAAACGCTGTTAGGATGCTGAAAGGCCGAAGGCCGGTAAAATAACTGAGATTATAGTTACAGTTGTTCGTAATATCAGATCTATGAAGCACAATCAGTGATATAATAATAGCAGTAACAATGATGGTCGACGACCTTTAAAAAACCATCTGACTTCTACACTCAATATAGCCAACTGAGGCACAATTAACAGAGTAATGGTTATATATTATTACATGGGATACACATTCTTACCTATGTTTGGCCTACCAATGAATGCGCGATAATTAATGGTAAACCACCCCATCATTGGTTGATCTGTTCCCTGGCCAATCCCTTTTCCCCCTGGCCTTATGCTAGCTTCCCCCTGAGATGAGCTAATATGCTGGCATCTCTATCTCTAGCCAGCAATGTATATTGCCCTGGTGTCCTCGGTATGTGAGCGGATTCAATTCCGCCTCACCAAACCCCCATAAAGTGGGAAAGAGCGCCTCTAAGCAATATTGGGAGCACGAGGTTGATTACCAATCAACCTCGTGTCACCCCAGTAAACGGGGACAATAGGCCCTAGAGAACACACGCACAATAGGGGTCAGGGGTTACACCCCTGAAAGAGAGAGAGAGTAACAGGGCAAAGGGAAACCCTCCAGGAGAGGCAAAGGGCGACAACAGGGTTATTAGCCAATGGGGGGGAGGCATCGGCTGAGTAGGATAATGCGGCCAACCGTGCAATATATATTACCGGTAACTGTGTTACTTGCTCAGTTTACTCAGTCAGTTCAGTAGGGTGGAACGGTGACTTCTATCACCGTCCGCTTCCGCCATTATATGTAATACCTATTTACCGGTACATCTTTAACCCTGATTAATTGTGCTTATATCATATTACCATATCTTCATATCAACCAAGAACTTTGGAACCCTTAAAGAACCTTTTCACACACACACGGCGGGGACGCGTAGATAGGAAAACCCACACGGATAAATCGGGGTCCACGGATCCCGTCACAGTGATAGAACTAGATCCAACCAACTGCCCTGACAGACTGTGGCTGCCAGCCACCAGAGATAAAGATGAGCCAAGAAGGAAAGACGACACCGCCGCGGACCCCGGACGGTGATCTAACGATCCGCGAGGCCGCGACGAGACGGTATAAACCCACGACGCCGGACCCATCGATAACGGGCGACCCAGTAACCGAAGATGAGGGGGGCCGTCTACAACCAGAGGACGAGTCGAGAGGAGGGAAAGACGAGTCGAGAGGGGAAAGAGACGAGTCGACACACAGCGGCGGTCGACGTGCCGATGTCGCCGGCCAGCCACAGGTACGGCGGATGGCGGCGGATGGCCCACCGGAACGGCGACGGTGGAGCCGCCGGTACGACGCTGGACACGGAGAGCAAGAGGGGATGTCGGCGACGAGGACGTCGGAGTTAGCGACCGATTCCGACGGGCTTACAATGCCACGAGGGAACAGTTGAGGGAATCTAAGGAGGGAGCAGAACTAGACGAGGTAAAGTTAGAAAAGCGGCTAGGTGAGTCGAACAGATATCTTGCTTACCTAGTGCGTTTTAGGCAGCAAGAACTAGCCAGCGAGAGAGCGAGAGGGGTTGCCAGCGAACTGATTGAACTATGGGAGTGTAAGGGTATGCAGCCTAGTGTAGTGTACATAGGGCTATACTTAGTCGATGCCCGGGGAGCAAAATTAGTGGGTTGGAGGAGACCTGCAGGAGGGCGAATCCGAGGTTAGCCCCGAGGATTCGGTCTCGTCGGTCGGAGGAAGTTCCGGGAGGCGGGGGAAGGTCAGTAGGAGGGGCAGGCGGAGGGAGTCCGTCGCAACCGATAAGTCGCTACAAGAGAAGTTCGCTACATCCTCTGCAAAAAAGAAAGAAGGGTGCGGGAGATAAATCTGAGCGTATAAATTAGATAATGGTGGCGACATGAGCAGAAAGAGTTAGAGAGGCGACTGAGGGAGGAAACCGCATTGTTGGAGGGAGAAGGAGAGTGGGCGAGGGGGTGTAGAGAGAGAGCCGAGGGGTGTAGAGAGAGGAGCCGAGGAGTGTAGAGAGCGGGAGATGAGCGAGCCGGCGAGGCGGTTTGAGACGGTTGCGAGAGGGGCAGAGTTGGCCGAGCAGAGTACACGAGAGAGAGAAATAGAGGAGTAAGCGTGTGCGGGATGATTTGCGTGCCCGAGCTAGAGAGGCTTACGCAATATCAAGCCAAACTGGAGCGGCGCCGACTAGAACTGGCGCGGTTGGAACTATCAGAGAGTGAGACCCCACTTACAGGCACCGGGCGAGAGAACCAGAACTGGTGTAGCCGTACGGGCGGGGGGGGGGGGGGGGGTAGTAGTAGTACGTTAGAAGTAGTTAATATTAATAGTACCGTAGTAGATAACCCTAATCCCTTTATTGCAGCAGATAATATTTTACCTGGTCGTAGTAATTTAAACTTAAATTCAAATAATAACATTAATTCAAATATTCAGAATAATTCAAATAATTCGAATAATAATTTAAATTTTGAAAATAATAATAATTCTAATTTAAATAATTTAAATAATAATCCCGTTTCAAATTCTAATAATTTAATTGATTTAACAAATAATATTGGGAATGGTGCTATTAATGTGAACGTGTCAGACGTGTATAGCCCGGCAGACGGCGGCCTGGTAGGCCACGTAGTTAGTAGGCAGGAAGTGGCAGGTGTTGAGCCAACCCGACGGCGGCCTGGTAGGCCACGTAGTTGGTAGGCAGGAGGTAGCGGGGTTGAGCCAACCCGAGGTGGGCCTGATAGGCCACGCAGTAGTAGAGAGAGAGGCGAGGGTGAATAGACCCAGCCATAGTAGAGACAGTGCATCGACTAGAGAGGGGTGCAGAGACGAAGTAAGAGATAGTGAAGTAAGATATGGCGAGTGGGGGGGGGGGGCTACAGGAGTCCCGCAATGAGAGGTCAGTGGCGAGTGGGGGGGGGGGCTACAGGAGCCCCACAACGAGAAGTTAGTGGCGAGGGGGGGGGGGGGCAGAGTGTGTCCCACAGGCGTCGGTGGATAATGCGCGGGCCGAGCTAGGTAAACCGCAACACCCGGCGACGGAGAGTAATAGGGGGATTGCGAGTATCCCCAGCGGCGTGCGATCGAGCAGAGAGGGGCAGGTTGACGTCGCGAGAGGGCGGACGAAGCGTCGAGCCTGATCAGAAGAGGAAAGAAAAGCAGTGGAGTTTAACCGGGAGGTCGACGAGAGATCTTATGAGCGGGAATACTGCACTGAAAAGAAAAGAGAAGATAGTAGAAGAAGTGTCGCCACGAACGATAGGAGTGCGAGAACGGATAGCGAGCCGTCGACAGTAGAGATGGAGTTAGGGAGTCAGTGGGGTCGAACTTCGGGAGATTGCCGTCGCCCCGGAGAAACGCACCGCACACCAAGAGAGGGGTACAGGATGTACCGATATAAAGTCAAGAACAGGAGAGGGGATCGAAGAGAAGCTTCCCGACGGGATATAGCTGCCGATCGAGAGTACGGTAGTCGCCGGGAGATTCGAGATTCGCGAAGATTAAACTTCGGTTCGAAAGGGCACATGCAGACTGCAGGACATACTGTAGGCCTTACTGCACATACTATTATAGGCCATGCTGGGAGAGATAGAGTAGGCGATAGGGTAGCGCGAATGATGGGATTAAACCCAGAAGCCGCGGAGTACATACCGGTAGGTAGGCAGGAAGTGGGTAGGCCTATATCGGTACAGCAGCATGACTATAATACACAGGGACATAACATAT